>VWZK01021024.1:0-13911 GCA_013396935.1 Baryphthengus martii | reverse complement strand
GCCCACGCTGCTGGGGATGAACCCAGGATGTTGTATTGATGGTCGGATGTTGCACTCCTGTATTTGCAGCATCGTAGCCCAGCAGATCAAAGTAAACGACTGTGCACTTGTGAGGCTGTATCTTGGGTGCCACATCCAGTTTTGGGGCCCTCCTGCAAGAAAAGTGCACAGCTTTTCTTGAATGGGAAAAGAAACATATGGGAGTGAGCCCAATGGAGAGCCCCTGGGGTGGCTGGGAGTTAAAGACCACAATGTGTTAAGAAGATGCTGCAGTAATTGGGGTTTTTCAGCCTGTGGAAGAGAATGTTGTGGGGTTTTTGCTGCCTGTGACTATCTAAAAGAGTTAGAGGAAGAATGGAGCCAGGCTCCTCTCGGAAGTGCACAAATAAGAGGCAACCATCAACAATTTCTGTGGGAGAAACTGGCTGGACATAAGTGGTGAGGCACTGGAAAAAGTTTTCTTTCCCAGAGAAATTGTGGATGCCCCGTGTCTGGAAGTGTTTAAGACCGGGCTGGATGTGACTCTGAGCAACCTGCTCTAGTGGGAGATGTCCCTGCTCATGGCAGGGGAGTTGGAACAAGATGATCTTTAAGGTCCCTTCCAACCCAAACCATTTTATCCTTTTTTTTAATTCTATGATGAGGAGAAAATTCTTCCCTATGAGAGGAGTTAAACACCAGGAGCAAGAGACAAGACAAACTGGGAATCTTCTGCTTGCAGATTTCCATACCTTGACTGGAGGCTCAAAGCAGCCTGACCTAATGTTGAAGTTAAGCCGGCTTTGAGCAGAGGGTTAGACTGAAATCCTCCAGAGGTCCATTCCAGGCTGGATCAGGGGATGATCAACATTCAGATGAATGCTAATTCCTTACTTCCAGAACTCTTTGACTTGCTCTGATAGAGAAGGTTGGGGCCTGTGCATTGGGAGTTTTACTTGGTGACCACAAGGTGCTTCTGAGCTACTGCAGTTACTTCTCATCCTTCTGAGATCACTCTCTGGTAGGTGTTGAGTAACCTCTGGCCTCCCCACCATCCTTAACGGCATGTGCTGCGTAAGATCGCTCGGAAACCTTTTAATTTTGATGTACACCAACCTCTGCAAAGCACAGATGGACATGGTAGACGTCCAGAGAAGCTGGATCATTCCAGCAACGGACACCAGGGTGGTTTAGACCACATCTTGCAACGCTGAGTTGTTTTAATTTCTCAGCACTGCTTCTTTTGAACAGAACATTCAAACCACGGTGGGTGAACTGAAAAAAAATAATCCCAAACTTACCGTAACGTACTGAAAATATTAAGACTGATGTGGAAATGTTGGCACTTGTGTCCTGGTTTAAGAAGAATTCAGAGGAGAAAATATCCCCTGATGGAAGGCAGGCCCCTCCCCCCACCAGGTTCGGGAAAGAAAATGTCCCCGGAGGAAAGTGAAGGGGGAAAACTATTTTATTTAACAAGGCAACAANAACTTGTAAGGCTTTTTTCGTTTTTTTTTTTCTCTTCTTAATTGTTCAAAGTAATACAATTAAAATCCTGAGAGGTGATACAAGTAATTAAAAGTGAAGGGCTTCTATCTGAGGACTCCAGATAACTTTGTAATAAATAAGTGGGAAAAGAATAGATTCAATTTAAATAGAAAATGGCTATTTTAAAAAAAATGTAGTGCTCAAGAGAGAGGGAGACATTTGCCTTTTAAAATGTTAAAAAGGTTTTTATGTGTAGGAACGGTGCTAGCAATCCAAATACATTCAGCCCCCAACTTCTTGAGTTCGTTTCCAGAATGCACATTTTTCTTGATTTCTTCTTTATACTGTGAGCAGAAGAGCAGCACCCACCAAAAAAAAAATTAAAAAAAAATGAAAAACAAAGGGGATTTTTCCCAATTTAAGATTCTCTGATTGGAGGAATCACTGCTAATTAGAGGAAGACCAGTACTTTTTGTGTTGTACTCTGACCTGTCACTGCTTTGTCTCCTGCTCAGCTGCCTCCGTTTGTACATCAGGGCTTGAAATGAGACAAGGATGATGAATTGAAAAGCTATGCCCGTGTTGAGTGAGTTGGTGATACAACAGTGAGTAAACCTCTATGTAGAGTAGGTTCAGACTGGAAATCAGAAGGAAATTCTTCACTCAGAGTGGTGAGACACAGGAACAGGTTGCCCAGAGAACTTGTGGATGCTCCGTCCCTGGAAGTGTTCAAGGCCAGGTTGGATGGGGCTCTGAGCAACCTGCTCTAGGTGTCCCTGCCCATGGCAGGGGGGTTGGGACAAGAGGATTTTTGAGATCCCTTCCAACCCAAACCATTCTGTGATTCTTTTCTTCAATTTAAAGTATTTTAATCATGTTTTTGGATCTCTTGCGTAATACAGATGATGTGTTAGTGGCTGAGTGAGGGCAGAAAATTCTTGATTTAAACTGCTGATGATAGACCTAGACCCTGTTAGGAATCCAAATGAAAAAGTCTCATTTCATTCTACTCTTGCTACTCTCAGTGGTCCCGGTGTTATTCTTGGCTGCACGTGACATTGGCCGTGCTCTCGGCTGACCCACCACGGTGCTTTTCCAAGGCCTGTGCCTGAAGGTAGTTGACCATCTTGTTAACATGACCCAGGTGGATACTTGGACTTGAAAGCCAATTGTAAACTCCTTCCGCTTCCATTTCCAAGAGCTGTTGTCATTATTACTGCTCTTCCTACTCCCTTTCTGCTTCTCTTTCTTTTCCATCCATCTCTGTAAATCTTAATCTCCTTGCTTCTGGAGAACAAAGCCTTTGTGATGACAGTCTGCTTATTTGCTGAAAATGAGTTTTAGCAACTGATTTTTCCAGGCTTGTAAGGTGACACTCCAAGCTTGTCAAGGTGTTGTTTTTTTTTTCTCATAACAGTTCCATTGCTGGATCTATCTGTAGAGTATTTTTAATTCTGTGCATTCTTTCTAGATATCTTTGCTTCATTTTAGTTGCTCATGCTGCTGTTCTGTGGTAGGTTATCCAGGACACAAATTAGACAAATGTGTTATTCTCATGGTTTTTGTTCTGAGATGGGCAGAGTCTTTTTAGCAGGACCTATTGCAACAGGACAAGGGGGGATGGTTTGAAACTAAAAGAGGGAGATTTAGACTGGAGAGTAGGGAGAAATTGATGCTGAGGGTGGCCCAGGAGAGCCTGGCCCAGGTTGCCCCGAGAGGTGGTGGCTGCCCCATCCCTGGCCCCATTGCAGGGGAGGTTGGCTGGGGCTCTGAGCAACCTGCTCGAGTTGCAGATGTCCCTGCTCCCTGCAGGGGGGTTGCACCAGATGCCCTTTGGAGGTCCCTTCCCACCCAAACCAGTCTATGATAATCTGGGGCGCTGCTTTCCAGCTTGCTTGTTGGCAGCATGTGAATCATCTTTCTTTAAATAAAACTACAGAAGAGTAAAATGCTTGGTTTCNATCGACACCTCACCTCAGCCCACCATTATACCTTTTTTTTTTTTTTTTTTAAAAACATGATGTTTCTACTTGTTGCCACCTAAACCAATTGGAGACCTTCCCTTGACCTCCATCAGCTTGGACTGAGCCTCTCGCTACTTTCCAGACCCAAACTGTTGGGAACATTAAAGCTTTTCTCTTGGGCTCTTTCTCGATAATTGGTGCTGGTAGGAACTGAAATATCAGAAAAGAAAGCAGTGGTTAAGTGAGGCTTTGCTGGAGTGGGGCTGCCTTGAATTAAAAGGCTCTGAGCGTGCTTAACGTCAGAACTTGCCGGTTTTATTTACCTGTAGAGTTCAATCACTGGGGAAAGCAGCACTTACCAGGAGGAAAACTTGCAGCTTGTCTGACTGCAAATATAATGCGTCAGAAAGGCCATCAAAAAAAACCAAACCCACTCAACAGATCCCACCAAAAAAAGAGAACACCAGAAGAAAGTTCGGTGCATAACAGTGTGGGGGGGTTTGGTTTATTCTGTTGTTTGTGGGGCTTTTGATTTAGTTTTTTGTGTTGCCTTTTTTTTTTGTCTTTAAGGGCAATAAATGATTGGCGGTTCCATTTGTTTCTCTAAGACAGATTTGAGAGCTTTATGTTGGTCTTAATAATCACTTTTAAGAATAACTAACTCTTTAGGAACTAGGAAGATAAAAATAGGGCTGAATGATCCGACTTGGAAAGCTTTACAATTCTCTTGCATGTGCTTTAGATAATATTTTTCTCTTGGACGTCTTGAAATCTTTTTAATGTCATTTTCCCGCTTGCTTTCAGTTCTTCCCTCGCTGCATTTTCATCTCTCAGCTTCTCAGTTTGACAAATGTTGTTCCTGATCTTGTTCTTGCTTTGGTGAAATTGCTGACAGCTTTCAGGGCAGTGATGAATGTCGGCAGCTCCCCTGAAGTGACTGGGAGGGTTAAAGTGCCTTCGGAATTGGTAAATTTGGGGTATGTCTCTACCTGCCAAGGGAAGAAGATAAAATATAGCACTGCCAGTCCTGCCAAAGGTTCCCAAGCTGTGTCTGTGTGCCTGCTGAGCCCTCGCTATTGGCATGTGCTCTGACATGCCAGCTCTTGAGGAGAAGCAATTTTGTTTTTTTCATTGAATCTTAGAGTGTNGCTGGGCTGTGAGTGCACGGTGCCGGCTCAGCTCTAGCTCCTCACCCTCTCCACCTCTAAGTCCTTCTCTGCAGGGCTGCTCTCAGTAATTTTCCTTCATCTCGATGTAATTTTGTGATTTGTTGTGGCCAAACTTCCAGAGCTGTTCTCAAACATACTGGGAAGAAAGCGGCTGGATCACACTTCCTATGAAGCGACAGGAGAACGGCTGCTGAAGTTGCAAGAGGGATGGGCTTAGGAGGAGCCTCTTTAGTCTTCTGTGGTTAATCCTGTGACACAAACACTTTCTCAAGACTGAGCTCTATAAAATCTGGCAGTAAGTGCAAGCTCTCTTCACCCACACAGAGAAGAGAATTGCATAGATGGGGACTTCTTACAAAATTTGTCAGGAGGAAGGAAAAATTTCAGCTCCTTCTTAGAAACCACTCTTAATTTAAAAAGCCCAAGTGCTGTCGAGTTGCTGCAGGGTCAGACTGGACTTGGAGACAAGTAAAGAAATATATTGTTGAGAGATGTAGTTTCTGTATAGTTAATATTTACTGGAATTAAGGGACCAGCCCTTAGCTCGGCTGTCTGCTTACTGCACCTCCTTGCTTTTCATTTTGAATGTTTATCTGACAGATTTTCTATAAACTTACATCCTGAAGTGGTAAGCCAATGTCTTATTTCATGAGTAGTACTTTCAGTTATTAGACAATAATTTCTCTATTTCTTAAAATGTTAAATCTCCGTCTGCAAAAGATGCTACTTCCAGTTTCTTAAAACATCATGAAATGTTGGAAACTGCCGAGGGATGTGATTTGTAGTTAATTTTATTTTTTTTTTGTAGTCACAATGAAAGTGCTGTGGTTAAAAAAAAAAATGAGGGGGGGCAAGTAAACTGGAAGAGATGCAGATTAATAGTGTTACTTCTATGTGCTGATTTATTTTGCCCAGTGGCTTTTGTCCAGTTTTGTTTTTAAGGTATAAATAGGAATTAGGTTCCTCGATCTGGTGCCTACTGGGGGTCAACTGGTTACAGCAGAAAAATGTTACCTCTGGCCTGTTCACGTTACTACTTCTCTAGATCCCTGTCTCTTATTCTGGTGCTTGTATAAAGTTATTTGCCAGGATTTGAGCCTTAAAAAAAGAACTTTAAAACCTCCCCGGACTTGAGAGTTCGGAAGTACGTTTAAACCGATAACTTTGATTCATCTGAGTACTGTATTTATTTAAATTATGTAGTTACATGACAGAGCAGCTACGTAGGCTTAGAAGATGAGGCCTCCTGAGCTTTTTCAGCTGTGCCATGACACAAACTAGTACAATTGAAGCCATTTTCTCCCCATTGATGGAACCAAGGGGGTTTTCCTGATGTTTCTATAACGAAAAGAATCAAGACAATCGAACATCATTGTCAGTATCTTTTTTTAACTCTTGTCTACTCGATAATTCTCTCATTTTGTGATAAACTTCTTTGATTTTTATTTAAGGCACTATGTTTTACTAACTTGTTTTATACCTATGCTCAAAATATTGGGAAACTGCTCGTTAAAGCTGAGTCGTTCGGATATGACACCCTTTTCATCTCTTGAATTTTCCTTTAGGAATACAAATGAAGAAATAGTACTGAAATGTTTTCTGCTTTAAAAAAAAAATGTTATGGGTAGAATCTTCATGGTGTTCAGATGCTCCTCTTACCAAAGAGAAAAGTCCTGAGACGTGAATGAATCGGCCTTTAAAAGTTGTCACGTCTGTTCTTCTTGCAGGTGTCAGCGGTGGACTCCTTGGAGGGTCCCCTTCTTCAAGTGGAGGGATTGAGTGATCTGAGACTGGAGCTCCACAGCAAGAAGATGAACATGCACTTGGTCCTGATCGATGAATTGCACCGTCACCTTTACATCAAATCGACGAACCGAGTAGGCCAACGCAACAAGGAGAAAGGGAGGATGAGGTGGGTTCGGTGTGACACCAACTGGAGGCAACGGGTCTGGGAGGGAAGAGGACAACATTCTCCCTTTCAGAAGAAGGAACTTTTCTGGGCAGGTGCCATCGACTGACACCTCAGCCTTGCGTTTTTGGCAAGCGCATTTCTCATGCTTATGACTGCGGAGAGCAGCAAAACTCCAAATATGTCAGTGCACCTTCGAGCCTGTGAACAGTCTGTTCTCCGTGTTTCGCTTTTGCTTAGTGATTCTCTTGGTTTTTACCACTTCCCACAGAATTATAGAATCCTAGAACGGCTTGAGTTGGAAGGGATCTTAAAGATCATCTCCTTCCAACTCCCCTGCCATGGGCAAGGACACCTCCCACTAGAGCAGGTTGCTCAGAGCCTCATCCAGCCTGACCTTAAACACTTCCAGCGAGGAGGCTCCACAACTTCTCTGGGCAACCTGTTCTAGCATCTTCGCCATCCTCAGAGTGAAAGACTTCTTCCTACTGTCTAATCTAAATCTCCCCTCTTCCCATTTCAAACCATTTCTCCTTGTCCTATCACCACGAGCCATTATAAAATTCCCTCCCCATCTTTCCTGTAGCTCCTTCAGCTACTGGAGGCCACTATAAGGTGTCCCTGAAGCCTTCTCTTCTCCAGGCTGAACAGACCCAACTCTCTCAGCTCGTCTTCATAGGAGAGGTGCTCCAGCCCTCTAATCATTTTTGTGGCCTCCTCTAGACCCTCTCCAACAGCTCCATGTCCTCCTTGTGTTGGGGGCTCCAGAGCTGGACCCAGTACTCTAGATGAGGATGAGGTCAGTCCCTTTTAGCATTCTTTTCCCGCTCTGCTGCATATCCCTTTCCTACAACTGGCATGATCATCAAGCTCAGATCAGACAAAGGGAGGAACATAGGGAAAAATTGCTCATCTTCCCTAACAAACATCCAATGTTGAAAAGACTTCCAGCTAACCTGGAGGTTACTGTCAGAGCCTGCAATATCGAGCGATGTCTTGCCTCTGTTGTGTTTCTAAGGTGTTTTCAGGACGTTGAAACTTCTTACCTGGTCGATGCCTCTG
The DNA here is from genome assembly GCA_013396935.1 of Baryphthengus martii. Lineage (NCBI taxonomy): Eukaryota > Metazoa > Chordata > Aves > Coraciiformes > Momotidae > Baryphthengus > Baryphthengus martii. The sequence goes on along the minus strand of VWZK01021024.1, from coordinate 6,340 downwards.
TTCAGTGGAAATCTAGCTGAATTATAGGTGCCTGTTGGTTTTCATTTTCTTGATTTTGCAAATTCTAAGTTTGAGGCCAATAGAATTGTTGGGAAGGAACGAAGAAAGAAAGATTAATGGCTAGAGAAGAGAGTGACAGTGTTGGAAGATAACTTTTGCAGAGTAGGAGAGCTAATAAACAGGGGCAGAGAGGAAAAGAAGAGCCAGCATTATGATAAAGATGGAGAGAAAAGATTAACTTGCCTTTTGGTTGTGTGAAGGAATACAACAAGTGCTACCAGAAGTAAGAGGCAAAGGTAGTAAGTTGCATTAAATGAATGTACGAAAGAAAAGCTTGATTGAAAATGAAATTTCTAGGAATGAGGGTGGCCAGCGAGTCCTCAGTCTCTTCCTTTCTCTCTTTAATTAAAAACAGCCACAAAGCTTTGGTGTACCCAGACTTAAGCAACTGCTAATTAACTGCGGATTTGCACCACTGCTGCAGGGACCCTGCTCTTTTTTTCCTTGGTTTCTGTCTTTTTCCACATTATTGATATTTGATACCACAACTTTTATTTTTTTCATTGGCTTTCCTAATGTCTGATTAAGTCTTTTTATCTTTTGGATGACTGGACACAACTTGAAGGTCTTTTCTAACCTAATTTATTCAAAAAACTCTTGCATCAAGGACAGCCTTGTAGCTTTATTTTAATGTGTTGGCCTAAACTGACCGTTGACCACGATGCAATAATGTTCGTAGTTTATTGTGCTGATTTTAAGGGTGGTCTAACTCTGGGAAGTTGGAATCCATAGTTAATCCCTTTTAAGTGTGGTATTATAGGTGTACAAGGAGTATAAGTGGTTCTTGTGCAGTTTAGCCCTTGTCTTTGCAGGTTTCTCTAAGCATTTTGACCTCTAAGGGACCATAGGGGACTCCAGGATAGAAACCTTCTTCACTTCTTTCCTTTAAATAAGAAAAAGGGTGGAGGTTTCTAGTGAGAACGAGAAAAGCTTGAAGGACGTTAGGAAGAAGTTCTTCCCCGTGAGGGTGGTGAGACACTGGAACAGGTTGCCCAGAGAGGTGGTGGGAGCCCCACCCCTGGAAGTTTTTAAGGCCGCGTTGGATGGGGCTCTGGGTAACCTGGTGTAGTGGGAGGTGTCCCTGCCCATGGCAGGGGGGTTGGAACTGAATGATCTTCAAGGTCCCTTCCAACCCTGATGATTCTATGGTTGGATAGTTGACAGAAGCTGTGGAAGTAGGAACATCTCTTCTCCTCAATATATGGTTTTCCAGGAAGGTCTTACTAATCCCCTTTTAATTTGTCGTCATGCTAGGAGTCGTTCCTTATGCTGGAGGTGAATAGGTCTGTTGGGAAATAATCAAGCTCCAATGTGCCTGACTGTGGTGCGGTGACCAGTCTGAGAAGCTGAGATACTAAATTCAAATCTTTATTAAATTCAAATGTTCCCTCATTGTTGTTGTGGTGGGTTTTTTTGTTTGTTGGGTTGTTTTTTTTTGGCATCCACTTGGTTCATCTGAGGACTTGGGCTTGAAAGGAGATTTTGTACGCCTTTTGTATCAAACCAGTGTGTTATGTGTATCTATTGCTTATGAATTTAAGATATAAATGGATTATTTATTGTGAACATAAGTTGTAAATAATAAATGGCTTTATTTCTTTCCCCTCACACAGTTCACTTGTGAAAGATGCCCCTCCTGTACCTCTGATGGATGTTACGAACTTGTCTACACCTCGAAAGTTCCTTGAAACTTCCCAGTTCAGTACTCCTGGAAGCTCCAGCAGTGAGTAGTTGTCATGTGCATTCCTCACAGAATTAACTTGTAGATCAGACTTTTGAGCAGGGCCTGTAGCACAGAACAAGGGGTGATAGTTTTAAACTGAAAGAGGGAGATTTAGACTGGAGAGTAAGGAGAAGTTCTTCGCTACAAGGGTGGTGAGAGCCTGGCCCAGGTTGCCCCGAGAGGTGGTGGCTGCTCCATCCCTGGCCCCATTGCAGGGCAGGTTGGCTGGGGCTCTGAGCAACCTGCTCGAGTTGCAGATGGCCCTTCGCCCTGCAGGGGGCTGGAAGAGATGACCTTAAAAAGCCCCTTCCAACCCAAACCATTTGATGATTCTATGCTTCTTTTAGAAGTTTTATCAAAGCTGTTTTGAAATAGCCAGTACAACTCAGGACCCATTTCACCGCTCCCAAGGAATGAAACCATCACAACTTTTTACTAATAAGGGGGAATTGCTAGTCATGCCATTGTGCTTCACTGGTGATGAAATCTTGGAGGATTCCTACTTCCATTTCTCTTACTCTCAAGGCTTTGTCCTCCTGGAGCAAAGGCTGCAGAACTGAGAGCTATTTGGAGTAGGGTCTGTTGGGAGAGGACAAGAGGGGATGAGTTTAAAGCAAAAGAGGGAGATTTAGACTGGAGAGAACGGAGAAATTGTTGGTGCTGAGTGTGGTGAGAGCCTGGCCCAGGTTGCCTCGAGAGGTGGTGGCTGCCCCATCCCTGGCCCCATTGCAGGGCAGGTTGGCTGGGGCTCTGAGCAACCTGCTCTAGTTGCAGATGGCCCTGCTCCCTGCAGGGGGGTTGAACTAGATGACCTTGCAAGGTCCCTTCCCACCCAAACCAGTTGTGATTCTCTGTGTAGATGTTGCAGAAGATTTTTTTTTTTTTTTTCTCTCTGCTTTGGAGCCAAAAGGTCAGAGTTTTCCTTATGGGAACTTTTGTAACTTTGTCTAAAGGTGTCTCTGTAGACAGGAATAATCTGGTGATGATCTTCTGTATTACTGTGACTACAACAAACACTGAGCAAAACACTCGGTTTCATTGGTGCTTTTGTGGGAGGTTCTGGAAGCGCTGCAGGGATGGGGAATTAATCCTCATATTGTTCCAGTAGATTAATAAGTGGGGTTGTCCTTGTTTAACCAATAAATGAAATGAATAATACAGAAATGACCGACATCTCTCTCCCCCTTTCCTTTCCAAGCTTGACTCTTTCACTATTCCTCAAATGCAGCGAATCCTGCCTTCTGTTCTCATCTGTATTAATTCTTTTGTCCTTATTTGTGTCTGCTTGGTTCTGGCTTTTCTTGACGTGCTTGTCTCCTGGACTTGTCCATCTTTCCCTCTTTAGGGTTTTTCGTTACTTAGCCCTGCTCCTCTGGGGCTGGTTCGTCTCTCAGAACCTGAGGGTTTAATTCTGCATAGCAGTGATTGTCAGGAGTCACTTGTGATGTGCATCCCAGCAGTTCAGAATCATAACATCATTCAGGTTGGAAAAGTCCCTTGGGATCATCGGGTCCAACCCTTAACCCTACTCTACAGAGCTCACCCCTAAACCAGATGCCCCAACACCACGTCTAAGGGACCTTTAAACACATCCAGGGATGTGGACTCCACCACCTTCCTGGGCAGCCTGTTCCAATGGCTGACTCCTCTTTCTCGGAACATTTTTTTCCTGATGTCCAATCTAAACCTCCCCTGTTTGAAGCCGTTCCCTCTTATTCTCTCACTAATGACCTGTGAGAAGAGACCAGCACCAACCTCTCTACCATGTCCTTTCAGGTAGTTGTAGAGAGTGAGGAGGTCTCCCCTCGGCCTCCTCCTCTTCAAACTAACCAGCCCCAGCTCCTTCAATTGCTCTTTCTGAGATTATTCTCCAGCCCCTTCACCAGCTCCGTTGCCTCCTCTGCCCTCGCTCCAGCACCTCCATATCTCTCTTGTATTGAAGTGCCCAAAATTGGACACAATACTCCAGCTGTGGCCAGGTGACCAAGAAGGTCGACAGCATCCTGGCATTTATCAGCGCTAACATGCCCAGCAGGACTAGGGAAGTGATTGTCCTCCTGTACTCGGCACAGGTGAGGCCACACCTTGGGCTCTGGGCACCTCAGTACAAAGAAGACATCCAAGTGCTGGAGCATGGCCAGAGGAGGGCAAAGGAGCTGGGAAAGGGTCTTGAGAACAAGTCTGCTGAGGAGCAGCTGAGGCAACTGCGGTTATTTAGTCTGAAGAGAGGCTCAGGAGAGACCTTCTCGCTCTTCCTCTTCATTCCCAACACACACCACCAGAAAATCTCTTACCTGGCTCCCCGTTATGCTCGGTACCGTTCAGTGGAGTGCTGGGTGAGTGTCCCTCAGCCTGGGCAAGATGGAGATTATAGTAGAAAACATTTGATCAGCACTGACATCTGCACATGGTTTCGCTTCAAGTGCACAATGTACTTATGTATATTTTTTTTTTTCCGCGTAATTTTATTTAAAAGTAGCCTTTTCCAGGACTCCAGAACTACCGGAGAATTTAAAACTGATGCTTATGCATCACAAAAGCTGTTTCTGCCTTGAGTCATTTAAGTTCTTTGGCTTTTTATTGATGAAACAAAGCGGCTGCGCATATTAATGCGCGTCGTTAGAAAACACCGACTCACTCAATCCATCTCGGCGAAGATACGAAAATTTTGAGTCCTTTCCACACTCGCTTCCCAAAGGAGACGGTACCTTGTCCTGTAGCATCTTTATAAGGAAATTAAAGCTGTTCTTGCTGCACTTAAAATTAAGAAAACCTTCAGTAACGTTCACCTGAGGATTGGAGATCCAGTAGTTCACCACCACCCTTTTCCCTCCGTGCCAGTTCAGAGAAGGAAATTAACTTGGAAATGATATTTCTCAGCTTGAACCTTCTGTCCTCTGAAGAGTATTTATGAAGGTTCCTCCCTTGCCAGGCTCTTCCTGGAACTATAAAACCTGTTCACCCTGTACAGAGCAAACCCAAGAGGGCCCTTTCCTGTGAAATTCCTCAGAAATACGTGTCAGAAATCTGACAAAGGTGAGCTGAGGTGGTGACAATTAATGTTGTTCTTGATGGCACATGGAAATTTGATGCTAAACAGATAATATATAATGTATTCAGTGACACCTACTTCTCAGCTCAGAGAGAAAAATGGAGCTTTTAGATCCAAGCAATATGTGTGGTGGCTTCTGAGGTCAAGTCTAGTTACCATTCCTGGCTCTGTTTCTTCAAGAACTCGGCTACTTCTGGGTAGGTGAAAACGTGTGGAGACCTGTGAGCTCGGCCCCACAAAACACCTGCAGGAGCCAGAGCTTTAAGGTCCAATTTTCAAGACCACTGTGGCTTTCTCTCTTGTCACAGTCGCTTCCACTTCAAACATACTCAGCAAATACATAAGATTTACTAACCTCACCTGAGGACTTGATGCCAGCTGGGTGATTTTTTTTTTTTTTTCCCCTTTATCATTTGTGCTAAAAATTAAATTATCCCTCCACTGAAGCCGGATTTTGCTGGTTTAGCTGTTTTCCATTTGCACAAATCCAGCTGAGGGCTTGATCAGAAGCTGGTGAGAATCCAGCTGGTAGAGTCCGATTCTCCCCCGCTGTCCTTACAGTGCTGCCCAGAAAGCAGAGTTCCTTCTCTCAGGGTAAATTTTTCTACTGAGGATGTTAAAGAGGAGGCTTGTTCCTGCACTTTCAGAAGGGTTTGCTGCTCCAAAATAAACCTGTAAGCCTGTGAAGTAACTTAATGTGTGGCTTTTTGCCAGACCATGATTTTTTTCCCGTAATGGTTGATGCTCTGACTTGATGCGAAGCACTGATGCGTGTAACGGGGGGTTGTGTTCGGGGGAAAAGAAGGGAAAATCCAAGTTTTTAGATCCAGATGATGGAAGCCAAGAGTGACGCTTAGTCACTCTTCCTGAATAATTTCAATAGTTCTTCTACTGGTCCCAACGTAAGAGATTTGATCGCTGAGCACTTGTGTGTTTTATTTGGAGACTCAGTCTTCGCACTTGTGTGTCTTGGGAGGGTTTTGAACGTGGCTTACGGACTCGCTTTGTACAGGTCTCTGAGAACAAAGGGCTGCTGCAATGGATTTGAAAGAGTGACTCTGTCAAATGAAAATGCCTCTGGTTTTGGAAGACTAATGTCCTTAAAACTCTAGATGGAACTATGTGAACGACAGTTTCGGAAAGAGGAGATTGGCCTTGAGGCTTTGAGGTTATTGATCTCTGAGACCTGTTTTCTTCTGGGCTGGGTAGTCAGGCAGAGCAGAACATGAGCAAAATCTTGAAAGGACCCATTTCTAAAGTGACTGTCCATTTGTGGCTTGGTGTTTCTGTTCCTGGGTCAGAATAAGACCGGACGTTGAGCAGCCTGGTCTAGTGGGAGGTGTCCTTGCTCGTAGCAGAGGAGTTGGAACTATATGATCTTTAAGGTTCCTTCCAACCTAAACCATTCTATGATTCTGCAGCAGAAATTAGCAGGGGCTGTTTCTTCAAATGATAGAATCGTAGAATTGTCAGGGTTGGCAGGGACCTTGAAGATCATCCAGTTC
>VWZK01021021.1:11936-29195 GCA_013396935.1 Baryphthengus martii | reverse complement strand
AGATGTTAAACAGCACTGGTCCCAGTACTAACCCCTGAGGGATGCCACTCGTCACTGCTTTCCATTTGGACTTTGAGCTGTTGACCACAACTGTTTGAGTGCAACCATCCAGCCAGTTCATTATCCAGCGAGTGGTCCGTCCCTCAAGTCTATGTTTTTCCAGTTTGGCAACCGGGATGTCATGCAGGACAGTGTCGAACACTTTACACAACTCCAGGTAGATGACGTCGGTTGCTCTTCCCTTGTCCACTTGTGCTATAATTCCATCATAAAAGGCCACTAAATTTGTTAGGTACAATTTGCCTCTGATGAAACCATGTTGGTTACCAGTCACCTTTTTGTTTTCCATATGCCTTAGCAGGGCCTTTAAGAGGATCTACGCCATGATCGTGCCAGGCACACAGATGAAACTGACTGGCCTATAGTTTCCAGGGTCAGTTTTCAGATGATCCAGCTGCTTTTTTTAAGGCAACATGGAGCGCTCTCATTTGTGCTCATCTATTTTGATGAGCAGCCTGAGTTTTCTGAAGAACGCAGTAAATTATAGGGAGAATTTATCTATTTATTTGGTTTTAATAATCTGAAGACCTCTCCAGTAGGGAAGAGACATTTCACTTTTCCGGTAATTCTAACTTCACTGAATTTGAATTACCTGTTACAAAAATGACATTAGCAGAGCCTGTCAGAAAGAAGGAAAATGCTTTAGTAGAAAATACTGTTCTACTGTAGGAGTTACTGCTAGCTCCCATTATAATTAATTATTTCCTCCACTCTCCCAAAAACCACACAGGCAGTTTTAAAATTGCCAATGTTTTGAAAAATCTGAAATACCAAAGCTGAAAATTAGTAAAGAAATCAGAAGCTGCCAAAACTGAGGCATCCTTTTGTTTTCTTTTAATTGAACTTCAAAATGTTAGTCAAAGCTGCCATTATGTGAACAGTACTTCTTTTATTTAAAGCCAATTTCAAAATTCTGTACAAAATAAGAAATGCAGGCACTGGCTTTTCCAGTTATGCAAAAGAAGCTGGTGTTGGGCAGCAAAGTGGAAGCTAACAGGCTTTGTGCTCCAAGGAGGTGTGAGAAGCGAAAGGAAAACAGGAGGGTCAGCTGCCAGAAGTTAAAGCTTTGTTGGCATCTCTCCAGAAACTTCTGTCTATATCCAGTGGCAATAGTTGAACAGCATTTGAAGATCAGTCATCTGGGGGATGTGTATTGGCACGTCCTACCTGGAATTCAACTAGTTGCGAAATTACATTCTTTTTTTCTAATTGTCTTTTTAACAGATATTTTTTTCTCAGCTGTTGCTCCAGGTGCATGTACAGATCATGCATATACACAATTCAAACACATTATCAACACTGAAAGCTTCACAAGTTGTCCACCAAGAGCTCAAGCCCTGAAAAGTCTGATGATCCAGTTCTTCGGCAGCCTAAGCCAATTTAACTGCCGACTTCCCGGGCTTGCTCTGCTGCTTCTCTTGCCCTGTTTCAGTCTATGAGCTTGTCTGACCTTAAGCTGAACCTGTTGGGAGCACAAAGCTGGCAGGAAGCTCTGCACTTCGCCTGAGATAGTTTCCCGATGATTTAGCACGCTGAAATAGTTCAAAGCTCCTGCAAAGGCACGAGTAGAAACACATGGCCAAACCTGAGGGGAACCAAATGGGGATGTAGCTGCCAGCGTAAGAGGTTAGCTCGGGATGCTCAGAATTCAAAGCTGGTGGTGTGATAGGTAACAAAGAATAGGGTAACATCAAGTATTGATTAAATCTGAGGTCCACCAGCAGAAAACTTGAGTTTCCCTCTTCTGCTGGAGAAGAGTGTGAAAACAGTGGTGGTTCCAGAGATGTCAGGGTAGAATCTGTGGGGGTGGCTTGTACAGTTTGATGCTGAGCGTGATTTTATTGACTTGGATAAACTACCTTTACTGAAAAACAATTCCTGCTGTTTTGAAAATTACTTCCCATATTTTTTTGAGTCTGGATATATTGCATTTTTATCTCTGTGTTGATGACTGGCTGCTTTAAGAGAATATTTGATATTTCATTTTCTGGAGTGTTTGAGATTAAAGCCAAACTAAAAAGAAAAAAAAGTGTAAGAATGCACAGTTGCAAAAAAAAGTAGTTGGAGAAAGAGAGGATTATATGTTTTAAATTGTGGAAGGTCTCTTGTTATTCTGATGTAGTTACTATGCAAAAAGAAATGTGTTTACCAACCTCTGAATTCTCAGTTTTTGGTGTTCCAAGTATGTGTAAGTGCTCGAGTAATATCAACACATTTATCTACAATGCAATTAGTTACATTTTAATATTTCATTCCTCTTGTTAGAGTGATGAGTTTGTAAAGCACCGATTTATTTTTTTAACCTGTTATCTAAGCAATTTGAAGTATTGTTTTAAAAACATACGCTTTTCTAATACTTTCTGTGAGATTACTTTATCTTTCACTCCTATAAATATTTGAGTTTTAAATAGTAACACTGTAAAAGTTGTAACACTACAGGTGTTAATGGATATGTGATGCTATGTTTTAGGAAACTCTGAATTATTCTTGACCCTTCTCTTTTTAACATTATTTACTGCAGGATTTGAACAAGCGCTTGTCCCTGCCTGCTGACATCAGGATACCCGATGGCTATCTTGAAAAGCTGCAGATTAACAGCCCGCCGTTTGATCAGCCGATGAGCCGACGTTCTCGTAGAGCATCACTAGTAAGTGTAGCGCATCTGCCTTGCTAAGCCAACCTCTTGGGTCTGCGGATTCCATTTAATGCCAGTATCTGTGTAGTGTACGTATGATTCAGCTTCATTTGCACCTTGGCTTTTATGGCCTGAACTTCGGTGTGTACCTGCCAAAATCTATTGAAGAATATCACTCACCCCTTTCTTTTTTTTTTTTATTTCTGAAAACTTGGCCCTGTCTTTTCTCAGTGAAGGTCTTGACCCATTGAAATCAGCAGCTAAACTCAATTCCCAAAGTACCTAGTTTAACGATCTGTTTGAGCAAATAGGCCCCATAGTCTTAGATCAAGGCTGCAGCTCTCATGGGATACAGTAGGAAAGCCCTAAAGCTGCATAACATAAAGGCAGGTCCGCCTCACTGTTCTTTTTGTATTTGCTAACAAAATTTACTAAGAAAGTTTCTTTCTCAAAACTGCTGTTGAGATGATAGATTTGTAATCTTTTTAAAGCACATGTGAATTCCTAAGAGAATGAACGGATAAATTCATACACCTTTTTGGATTATTGGGTTATTTTGAAAAATAAGTCTTTTCCTTGAAGATGACAGAATGAGGATTCCTATACTGTATAGATTCTAAATGCTAGAAATCTTGGTTACTCATGTAAAATATGCACAGCTCTGAAACAATTTAAAAAATCTTATTTTTTTAAAAAAAAATTGTTACATTTCAATCATAATTTTATCTGTCAGCTTTCTTAATGTTAAGTGAGGTTTTAAAGAATTACTAGACCATTACTGACTTCCTGAGCAAATTGATTGGCAAGAAATTTTTTACAGAGAAAAACTGGATAGATTTATGAAATCCACATTGTTTTCTTGATTTAATGGCTTATTTGCTAAAAAATAAATATGAAAGTACATGTAGTGAATTAGTTTTATGAACTGTGAAATATCTTTATTTTATTCTTTGTGAATAATACCTGTGACAAAGCAATGGTTGAGTTTTATCCTGCATTTTCCCCCTGAAAAAAATACAATTTTGTGTGCTAGACTAAAGCTCTGATCTGCACGTTGCCTTTTACGAGAACAATATTAAATGAAGAAAAGATTGGATCAGAGCACTGGAAGTAGTAATAATGTCGCGAGCTTAAATATTTGTGCCAGAATTTTGTAGCTCATTAACCACTTAGTTACTGATGTAGTGTTGAACCAAGGAATAGACTTCCCCAAACCTTCTGTCTTTCAGATGCTGATTGAAGTACCTTTTCAGTAGAATCTTTTCAGTGTAATACAGTATTTGGAGGGTGGCAGGAATTTTCCTCCTTATCTAAATCCCCTTGCTCATTTAACTTTGAACCCTGAGAGCAGTTGAAGTTCTCTCCTCTTTATCTCCTAGAAGACAGACAGAAAAACAGTGCCCTCTAATGAATATGGTGTGGCTATGGAATCAGCTCCCTGTCACAGGGTTGTTTTGTTTTGTCTTTTAAAATGCTTTCAGGGCTTAAAAGTCTAAAATGAAACCTGCCAGCAGTGCTGTGGTATGCAGACATGAGTTTGCTGCATTGTCCTTTGGTGATTTCAAACTAACCTTTTAAAAAACAGAAATTCAAGGACTCATTATTCTGATATTGTCACGGAAAGCTTTCTAGCAGACTAGACTGCTAATTACAATATATGAATATTGTGCTCTGCTTCAAAGACATGTCCTTTCTCAAGGCTTAGTAGGATTTAAAGGAAAAAGGCTATCAAGAGTATCACATGAAGGCTTGTTATACTTTAGGTCTGATGTTTTTCTTTGAAACACCAGAAAAAAAAAAATAGCTTTCACAGTAATTGTATTTTGTGTATACATGTATATTATGATTGTAATTCTTATGTACCAGCCAGCAGAATTAAGAAACCATAAATGTGGTGCATCAGTATTTCCGTGGAAGTCAAGATAGACAGATGTGTATTGCAGAGAAAAAAAATAATAGTTTAGAATTTATTTTGAAGGAAAAATTAAACTGATGTTAGTTTGAGAAATATAAAAATTAGGGGCTTTTGTGAGTGGTAGACAACCAAAATATGATTAAAAAATTAAACACATTGAAAGGCAGTTCTTGAAGAATGTATGGCTTCTGTATGTAGGAAATACTGTATGATTTTATTGTCTAAAGAAGATACTAAATTTATTGGCCTTGATGAACAAGGTTGAGGTTTCTTAGAAATCAGACTTTTAAGTTGTATTCCAGACTGTCTGGCAACAAGAAGGCCAATGGCTGTGAGTTCTCCTTCAGTTTCTCCTGTAAACTAAGCAGCCTATCTTGTTAATGCTAATACCATCTAATACTCACTTCAAGATATGTTTGTTTAAGTAGGTCAAAATGCACTTTGGAAACATAATATTTATTTTACTAACCTGTATCAGTGGTATGTTTAAAATCTGACTGGAGTTACAAGGGTTGTCAAATATCAACTTGGCTTGTGTTTTGGGCTTGGCTTCAACAAGTTCTTAAATATGCTAGGTGCTGAAGTATCCTTATGCAGTTTTAAAGCATTTCAATTCTAACACTAATTTAGTACTAAAAGTAATTCTCCTTTATAATGTTAACCTAATTGTGTGCCTATTGTTTCCCCATAGACGCGTCAAATATGTTTGCAGACAAAATCTTACACTTAATTCAGATGTAATTTTATGCATGAGCTCTGAAAATTATTACTCTGACTTTTTTTAGTTTACCTTTGTATTATATTGTTGCCAAATCTTAATACATCCAGCAGTATTTATATTGCACTGTGTTACCATGAAATAATAGATAACTTTAATATCCGTCAGATTTTAGGAGCAAATCAGCATATTCTGACTTGTGGACCTAGGTGCTGAAGCCAGTACAGAGTCAAAGCATTGTTCCTGAGAAAGAAATAGCAAGTGGAGAGCTATGTTTGGAAGTGGAAGGAGGAGGTGTGGTGCTGGGGAGATACAAGACCAAAAAGTCAGTTTGTGTATGTTCAATTGTCAGTAAAGCAAAACCCCATGAAGCTTACAGATTTGGGGTTTTGATGGGGTACAGGCTCTATGCGCTTTGTAGGTTGGTTTAAAAATTCATGTGTTTTACACGTCTACTTTCAGCATCCTTGAACCATATAAAGCTTAGGTGTAATTTGACTGTGGTCTTACATTAAAGTAGCTCTAAGAGATAACTGTGTTAAATATGAGAGTGGCAGTGGATTTGAACAGGAAAAGATTAATGATCTTACAGCCTTCAGAAAAAGGTGTTTGGTTGGCAGGCAAACCCTCCTGGCTTGCATTGCAGAGCTAAGTTTGTGATGAAAAAAGAGATGAATAGATCCAAGGAAAATACACAGACTTGAAATTATGAGCCATGAAATGTAAATTGTTGAGAAAAAGCTGAAGCTTGTGACGGAATTATGTTCAGGGATTCTACTGGCAGAGTTTTAGACTGAAAAGCATTGAGAGGTCAGAACGGGAGGGGAAGCCTGGAGCTGAGATCTTGAACGTAGCATATAAGTAAAGCTATTTTGAAAGATGCAGCAGCATTGGGTTATGCTGAACAAGAGAAAGGATGGAATAGTTTGAGGTGACTTCTGTGCTTTAAGCTATAGTAATCTCATTAGTAGTAATCAGATCAGAAGAGGAGAGAAGACCTAGGTGGGAGGTAAAGTGGGGTCTTGGTCTAAGTGTAACTCAGTACGTAGTCCTTCCAGGATACACAGTAGACTGGCCAATAGGCTGAGCATTAGTCTGGGATGCTTTTATATCATAATATGCTAGATTGTTTTTAACATAGCAGAATTGTACGATGTTTGGTCAAGTATTACCAGATACTTTTCTGGAACAAAGTTTAACTTGCTGATTAAATGATGTATAAATAGTGTTCAGTTTTAGTGATAAATTTTCCATTTCTTTTCATTGCAGTCAGAAATTGGATTTGGAAAAATGGAAACCTATATCAAGTTAGAAAAGCTTGGAGAGGTACGTATAGCTTTCTTTTGAAAATATTACTGCTTTGATGACACTCTTAAATAAAATTTTACATCATTGTTAACCAAAAATCTCCATATCTGTCAAAATACCCATTGAATGTATCTTTTCATTAAACCAGATCTATTCATCACGTGTAACAATGTCACAACCACACATATGTTCTATGCATGTATAATAAGTGGGAAAAAAAAAAAGCAGGAAAATCATCACTGAGCTGGGGAAGAGCAAGACTCCTTAGCCAAGTGATCTGTGACTTTCTTATAAAGACTGGCTTTGTGTTCAGATAACAAAATTGTTCTGTTGATGATAAAGGTAGTTAAGTCTGGCATCCTCCTGCCATGAGTTAGGTGTTAGGGAGCACTCATGCCGGACAAGAAGCCAGCACTTGCGGGGAACAGGCAGTAGCTGTGCATGTTCTGGTAGAGAAGCCTGTGTGGGTGCTGCCAAGTGAAATACGTAAGCAATACTGAGTTTGCCTTTCCTTCTGGGAGAGCAGCGATACAGCTTTCTACCTCCACTCAGCCTCTGACTTCCAGAGCGACTGTAAAATTCAGGAGGGGCCAGGTGTCAGTCCTGGCTAGTTTGATTTGGATCAGCCAGTGGGATCAAAAGTGGACCAGAAGCACTGGAATAGGGCACACTGAACATGGCAGAAGAAAGCAGAGCTGGTCAGCATCTCTGCTGTGAATATTGCAGCCAGTCCCCTGTTAGCAACGTTTTCATTTCCGAACGTGTTTATTTTTTATTTTGCCTCTAGTACTTGTTAGTTAGATCACTAGACATGACATAACATTTACATATCTTGGGAGGAATGTTAATCTAGTAGCTATCAAGTCATAGTTGCAGGTGTACATTATCTCGCTTGCTTACAAAGTGTAGTGGACAGCTAGGTAGGTACTGTAACCTAGGGCAGTTTCTGTAACTTTGCTGCTTCCTCTTTGCCATTGCTGGGATTAGTTGTACCTACTTGTTTTGTCAGAACTTCTTGGCCTTATCTAACATGCCTTTAGAGTTTTGAATCTCTTACTGTCTAAGCAAGAAAAAAATAAATTGAGAAAGCTAAATTTCATGATACTTGCTATTCATTATGTCAACCCAAACAAAGCTTTAACACCCTCCCCCCCCCAAAAAAAAAATTCATCTAAAATATGTAATGAAGACAAGGAGCTATCAAAAGGAATTAAATGTTTTCATTAAAGTAATGGAAGAGTATTTCAGCAGCCTTCGGACATATAACTGCGGTGTAGTGTAGAGATACGTGAGCTAGTTTTAATCAAATACAGACTTTCAAGAGAGTAAATGATCCCAGCAGTGAACTTAGTGAACTTAACACTACCTGACCTGACTTCTTTGGTAGGTGTGTGGTGTATAGATTTCCATGTGATGTTCAGAGTTGTTTAGCACATGCATCCCTTTTGTCTTCTGTGTGTTCAGACCTGTGCTTGCAACTTATTTTTGTCCTTTTACATATATGCAAAGGAGGCAATGTAAAAGCTATTCGTATCCAAACTGAAACCTGTTAGAGCCTCAGATAGGAGTTTGCATTTTCTCTTTTAACTTCTTTCAGTGAAGGAACAATTTGTAAGAATTCCCTTCTTTTCCCATTTTTGTAGGGTACTTACGCAACGGTTTATAAGGGGAGAAGTAAATTGACAGAAAACCTGGTAGCTCTGAAAGAAATCCGCCTGGAACATGAAGAGGGAGCACCATGCACAGCCATAAGAGAAGGTGATAACTACTTTTTTTTTTAATTCTTACGATTTCAGACATTTCTGGATTTCTTGTATTGAGTTTGGCTGAGATGGAGTTAATGTTCCCCATAGCAGCTCCTGCAGTGCTGTGCTTTGCCTCAGTCAAACCCAGTACATTTCTTTTTGACCAAACTATTGTTGGTACTTGGAAATACATAGGCTACGTGAGAGATTAGTAAATTGGCGTTAGTTTTGATGAGGGAAATTTTAGTCTAGACATACTAAGAGTTAGCGTTTCAAATTTATTTACTTTATAGAAGGTAGTTGTGTTCTCCTGTGCAGTGTTATAAATGGATGATTTTATACTGAATTAGGCTAGTATTAGTGAGTAACCTTCAGGGATTCAGAATTTTTTAAGAAATGACTGCTTCTGTCTGAAGTGTATAATTCCAGAAATATTTACAGTGTTACTCAAATGTCAGGTGTTTTGATTAAATGCCATTCTTATTAACAATCTATATTAGTCAGGTTTTTTTAGTATTTTAATTTTAAAAATTAGCTTATATGTATGAACTTGCTAGAAATACATTTGCTGCTTGTGTGTTTTGCATTTATTTTATGCTTACAATTCTCTTTTTCAGTGTCATTATTAAAAGATCTGAAGCATGCAAATATTGTTACATTACACGATATTGTGCACACAGACAAGTCTTTAACTCTTGTTTTTGAATATCTGGTAAGTACTTAAACAACTAGAGAGCTTTAAACTTTATTTATTTTTTCTGACTAGCACAGACATAACAAAATTCTGTACTATTTTAAAAATATTGTGACTGTTATAGTTTTCTTCTGCATCTATAATCATTATGCTGAAAATGAGAAAAGTGTATTGAGTTCCGAAATTGCTGTAAATTAGTAAGTAAATACTGTACTGATCATTTCCAAATTTCATGAATAGCAGTTAGTGGTGATCTACCTGAACAAATTGTCTATTTATGAGAAAATCATTAACTGTAAAAAAGGATAATCACGCTGTTATTCAAATGATACTTTTCTGTTATAATGCGTCTCTCACAAGTCAGCTAAGGAAAAAAAGTGTACTTTGAAGTAAACAACACATTCCATCTTTTTCTAACAACCTTTTTAAGCAAGTGTCCACAATTAAGGTATCTCACTTTTCGCTTTCTCACTGAAGCTTTACCTAATGCTATTTTTTGTATAATGCCCTGGAATATGTAAGTGTGTAAGAGCGATAAAGAAAAACTCTTTATTTCCAATTTGGTGAATGTAGCAATTTCATAAAACACTAAGACACAGACACAATGAAGGAGAAGGTAATAACAAATAATGTCTGAGATGACGCAGCTTTGCTGGAGAGCAGGTATTTATGTCCTCTGGAAAGCCAGAGTTTTCTGCATGTTTAGGCTTTTAGATTTTTTTGTCATTGAACATATTTTGTAGAAAGTTCAGTATTCTAATGAACTATTTAATTTCTGACAATAGTATTCAAATAACCTGTTGTCCACAATTTTACTGAACAATGATGATCGTGTTTTGACAGGACAAGGATCTGAAGCAGTACATGGATGACTGTGGTAACATCATGAGTATGCACAATGTAAAGGTGAGTGTTTATAGCAACAGTAACCATCTCCTAGCTTCCTCTGTTGTAAGAATTTCAGTGAACTTAATAAAAAAATAAAATAAAGTGAAGGAACTTAAATTGCTTTTTGACCTTTGAGCCTGACTCAATTATGTTTGACAACAGAGGAAGTCTTGCCTTTTGGCTTTAATGGCTTTTAAGTGTTTAAAGTACTGAAAACAGAAGATTAAATAAATTTATATGGTTTTATTCTCTTAGAAGTTATATATTTAATATTAACAATTTCCTAAAAAAGAATAGATTCATAACTCTTTTGACCTCTTTTTGTCCTTCCGTTGTTTTATACTCATTTATTGTGTCCTAAAATAAAATTTATATATGCACTGTGAGGAATATGTAGCCTCGGTCACAAATGTGGGTTTGGATACCTCTGTCTACCACACAAGTAAGAAATTAAAAATACATATTTAAGAATGAGTGATGTTCATCTTTCAGTTATTAATAAAATGAAAATTATTTTTGTTAAAGTTTAATTGTTTGTTCCTTTTTAACTATGGCTGTGACCAGGTCAAGTGACTCAGTTTCCAATCTGGCCTGCTAAAACTAACTCAGGTTCAGTTGCTAACCTCTTCTGTAATGAGCGGGTTTGTAAAACTGAAATAATTCTTTATGTTCTTTAATGTTCACCGCTTTATAAACAAGTTTCCAAGCAGAGGACCATATTATCTTCAAATGAGTGAAGCTGTCTGAGGAGGATGGGTTACCGATAACACCCTGCTGTGTTGCAACCTGTGCTTGACTGCACCTTCAGAACCTCTTCATTAAGCCATATGTAATTAATTAAGGGATATTATTTGTAGATAATGTTTGAGAAACTCTTCCATACCTCTTTAAAAAGATTAACTTTAAGCTGTGACCCTAAAGAACAAAACCATCAGTCTACACGTACGGCAGGAAAAAGTACTTTTATTCTTACACAGTAGCAACACGGCACAAATGTGATTGACAGCACAATGTACTAAATAGGGATGAAGTGATGGGCTTTGTGTGCATTCCAGTAGAGTTGTCATCCTTGTTTTTGGCTTAGTTGCATGTTGAGAAATCTGTTCTTAGTTGAATTGTGTATGGGATTCAGTCTAGATACTGGTTCCTGTTTGGTTAGCTTTTTCTTTTATTCTGTTGTCACATTACAGTAAATATCTTTAGGGGAAGACATCTGCCCTTAACCTACTCTCTTGCTTCCTTTGAGAGTCTGCAAAGGGAAATTCTTTAATTTGTCTCTGCTTCAGAGTGACAACAAAAAACATAATTACACTTGTGTTTTTAATTAACTGCAAATTAATAAGTAATGCTTTAAGCTTAAAAAAAAGAAAAGCTGTTAAGTGGGAAGCTGACTCCTATAATAAGTGCAGTTAGAGAACAAGCAGAATCTGCTTGTGGTAATCCGAGCTAAGCAGAGGAACTATTTTTCTGTGTTTGCCTATGGTTTAGGCTATGCCTTAAGAGCAGATTTATTTGGCCATTACCTTTGACACTGGAAAACCAGAACAGCTGCCTAACTGTGGTAGCTGTAGGGGTTTGGGTCATCATTAATATTTGAGAGACCTCCCTGTCGTCACTCGCCTCACATTCCTCAGCTAATTTTATGTTTTTCAGTTTTAACGAAATGAAGATGTATAATATAAAGACGAGTGTGTCCTCAGCAGGATTTTACAGTTTCAAAACAAACAAAATTTGAGCAAATACACGACATCCTCTGCATTTCTAAAAGGATCCCTGACAGCTGTGGTGAAAATCTACAATTTCTGTACAATAATCTACTTTGCCTACTTGACTAATCCTTGCAGTCCCAGTGCACGCAAGAGAGAGAGGCCTGTCCATTTCCACAGCAGCCCTGTTAATAGTAGTTAGGACTGACTACCCCTGCAACAGCATGGACACTGGTAGATGAAACTAAACTTGTTCCTTCTCGTTTAGCTCTTTGAAAAAAGGAAAAAAAAAATAATGGATCCAAATTGGTTTTTTTCTGGAACAGACAAATCCAATGTAAGCAGACTGAGAACAGATGGATGCAAACTACACCTGCTGTGTATTTGTCCAGTTTAGGAAAAAGAATTTGGTGGTGTCACTTGGTACAAAAATAAACCGATGTGTTTGAAAATGGACATATAAAAACATTCTAATGCTTATCCTCAGAATTTCTATTACGTACCAAATTTGTCACATTGGTAAACACTGCTTTCTGTAATGCTGTATGTTTTTTTCATTTTGCATTTGGTCATCCATACTGGCCGAGGAGTGGGTGGTAAATGCCGGCAGTGGCTACCCAGAAGTCCCATGTTTAAGATCAGACCCTTTATACATAGAAAACTTGCAAAATAATAGTTCTTAATGCAATGATACAGTAAATTTGTTTGGCTGCCCTCTGCCAAACCTTTCTTCATCCCTTGCTGCTTCTGTATCTATATGTGTGCAGCATTAATATGCATGACTGAAGTTGCTTGCTTGGCTTGCTGTTCCAAAGGACTAAAATAAACCTGTGTGTCAAGGTGAGGGGGTGAATGTAAATACCAGAGGCAGTCAGGCTCTTATAGTAATCCTCGATTCCCCATTTCTGCCTGTTTCGTGAGCTTACAAATCCAAGTGTATTTTTCCAGTAGCGTGCCCGAACATACTTTACCTGTCTTTGCACAGTTGGATAGAAAGGGTGCAGAGTTGCATTTTCAGAAAGGATTTTGTGGCAGAAGGGAACCTGAGAATTGTCAGAGACCGTTACCTTTAAAGACATTAGTGTAGGGAAGAGCATTGGTAAATGCTTACTTAAAAATGAACATCTCTGATTCTCTTCAGTTAAGCAGAACAAATTGCTTTTAAAATCTTTGTTGCAAAGCATCATGTTAAAGAATTGCGTTACGTAAAGGGATTTTAAATCTGTAAACAGTAAAGATGTTCAGACTGTGTTCATGTGGACAAGTAACATACTTTCTGAGAAGTGTTTCTCTCCTGCTTACTTAACACTACGGTGACGTTTTAGTCTTGTAATCTGTAGATTAATATTTTTAGTCTAATTTATATAAATGTTCTCTTTTGTAGCTATTTTTATACCAGATTCTTCGTGGCTTGGCATACTGTCATAGAAGAAAAGTGTTGCATCGAGATCTGAAGCCACAAAATCTACTAATTAATGAGAAAGGAGAACTGAAGCTTGCAGACTTTGGTATGGCCTGAAATGACTCTCTAACAAATATTTTCTTCACTTGCCAAAACAGAGGCATTTTTCCTTAGAAAGGGAAAATGAGAACCTTCGATCTGTAGTGATTTTGTGCATTCTCAGATGGAAAATGAAAGTCAGCCTTTTACAGGGTACTACTAAAATAATATGCGTATAGGTAATATTGTTGCTGGACTTGTGGTTCGAAAGTCATCTTACAGCTTCCTTGGAAACTGACAATCAAATCCTTAAGGTGAATCATGAGTTGCTTTTTCTGTCACTCCACAGTCACTCCAAAACACAGTAACCATGACAGGAGAGAGAAAAGTGTCTGTCCCCGTGCTAAATTCTCAGGTGTCACTAATAGACCGAGCTCCTTCAGGTTTTCCAGTAGAGTGAGGCATTCACTGTGTCAGGAAGGTCCTATGAAAGCTGTGCTCCCACTGTTTTTTTCCCTTGTATGTTGCTCAGAAGGTTGCATCTAACATGATGTTAGATGTTCTATGACAGAACTAAATTTTATTGAAGATGCTAGTGACAAACTGGCAGTGTTAGATGGAAAACCCTCTACTGATCCAACATTGATTTGGTCTGGTTCCACTGTTTATTCATTTGTTGCTTTCTGCCTTTTGCAACAGAATTCTCAAATGGAAACAGTGCAGAAGGGTTTTCATGGAGGGAGGTATGCTTTAAGCTTAATGCTTTGTTGGTTTAATGACATAGGATTGCTCCAGGATTTTATCTGTTTTCTATGCTTAAAAATCCTGATCATGAGACTGCTGTAAATACTAAGAGGCAAATCACAAGTTGGAGAAATGTATTTATTAGGGCTTTTCAGTGAACATTAAGGGAAGATATTTAGCAAGTATAATAAGGTTGATTTAGCTTTTAACAAAGGATCATCAACTTCATGTGAAAAAAAAATAAAAATAAAAAATTTCACCAAGCTGCGCATGACTCTTATTTTCCCCTTTTGTCAAGGACTGGCAAGAGCGAAGTCTGTTCCTACAAAGACCTATTCGAACGAAGTTGTCACGTTATGGTACAGACCACCCGATGTTCTCCTCGGATCTTCGGAGTATTCAACTCAAATTGACATGTGGTTTGTATAGCTTGGTCTAATGTAAATTTTTGTTCTCAGTCAAATTGAAAAAAATGCCAACTGTTTATTATTATATATAGTAGCATTCACATACTCGTCCTTGGAACTTTTGAAAGCTACAACTGAGTTAGATTTTTTTTTTTTTAGAGAAAGGATTGGCAGACAGGGAAGATCCTATTGTTTCTCTCTCAAAATGCAGAGTACTTTTTTACTGCTTTGAGTAAGCAGCCATTAGGCCCGCAGTGTTAGGGGAAAAAAAATCAGACGTGTTCTCCTAATGACATGATAATGTGATAATTTACTATGAACTTTAATACAATTGATAGACCTGACATCTGAAGGAAGAGGATATAATATAGCTAAGACATCAGTTTTGTTTAGTCTTTGACAGTTCTTCTGTTGCTACATATCTTTCAAAACAATATTTTTAGTAGCAATGTGTGGCTAATAAGTAAATTAATAATTTGTTTTAATTGAAAAGAAATCACAGACGTCTTTAAGAGCTGAAGTTTTAAATTCCTGGATCATTTCTAATTTGTCTTTCTATTTTTATAAAGGGGCGTTGGATGCATATTTTTTGAAATGGCATCAGGAAGGCCTCTTTTTCCTGGTTCGACTGTTGAAGATGAACTGCACTTAATTTTCAGACTTCTGGGTAAATGGCTACTTTTGACTGTAATGTTAATGCTGTATGCTTGCTCTTCTAAACACTTTTTTGACGAGAACTGTAGATCTTTATAAACAATGATATTTTATGTTGCATTGTAATAAGGTGACGGAGTGTACTCTTGATGAACAGTGAGCTGAGTGCACAGCTGGCTTCGTACGACATAGACTTATTGAATGATTTTTTTTTTCTTTCTTTCCTGTTTAAATTACAGGATTAAATACTTATTTATGTCGAAGTTTTTTCTTTACAGGTTTTTAAGCTGAATTTGTGACTTTTTTTAAAATGCAGGAACCCCATGCCAAGAAACATGGCCAGGCATTTCTTCCAGCGATGAATTTAGAAACTATAACTTTCCTAAGTATAAACCACAACCCCTCATCAACCATGCACCAAGGTACTTTCTGTTTTATTAATAGAAAATATGTATCCCTGTGGCTTTTGCATATTTGTAAATGTAAACGTGTTTCCAAGTACGGTCTGCAACTGAATGCTGAAAAGCTACACATCAGCTGTGTCATTGTGGGCAGATAGTAGTGCAAAGCATAATTCTGGTACTATGTGATTACTTTGTCTAATATCATTCAAGGTACCACGGCTACTTAATGACCTATAGAACTATAAGCTCTGATTAATAGTGCCTGAATAGTAGGAGTATTCACACAGCATTTCCTACATAACCCAGATTCTCTTTTGTTCTGTAGCAGCTCGATTGCTAAAATGTTTCCTTGAGCGCTTTCTTGAAATCATTCTAAAACCATTATGAGGAATTTAAAGGGTCTGCACAGTTATTATAAATAAAGTTTATAACAAAGTCTACAACATTGTTTATCAACTTTGAAGAAATAGATCTGATATGGTGTCCTTCTACTCTAAATGAATGTGGTTGGACTTTGAAATAAAAAAAAAAAAAGTTGCTTTTGTTTCTGAAATAAATCACCCAGGTCAACCTGGTAAATCACAGTCCAAAGCTCAGAATTTGTCGGTGGCCAGTGCTTTTCAAAGAGTCTTGTTCTGAGATACTGGTACTTGTATGTATATGCATTAACTTGCAGAAAAGTTCAGGTAAAAGCATTTCCATGTTTAAATTTAATTTTCAGGTTTGGTATCATTTAATGAAGTCCCTTCCTTTTGCACTTTGCTTTTGCAAATATAGTTCAATAACTTACGTAATTTTTTGAAATATTTTTATTTTTAGGTTAGACACGGAAGGAATTGAATTGATAGCGAAGTTCCTTCAAGTAAGATATGTTTTCTGGCTTTACTTTATAAAAGTGCAAGTTTATAGAGTTTTAATATATTATTTAAAAAATCTGTTATAGGCTGTATTTTCTTAGACCTATCTGAAAGTGCAATATGCAGCTGTGTCTGTAATGGATGACAGGTTTGGAGTGACAGTTTGGGGAAACAAGATTTGCAAATGTGATGTTTAATTATTTTTTTTTTATCGCCAGAAGTGATTTCTTCTCTTACTACTTTTTGTAAAAAAAGTAGAATTGATTCCATGTTAGCAATTCCATGAAAAAATTAAATCTCTTGTGAAATACAGTAGTAAAACGGAACTTTTAATCACAAATACTAAACTTCTGTAGCAATGAATTTAGCTTACTACTAGAGAAGCAGTTACTAAGTATACTATTAGTCTTTGATCTTGCAAACTGCATTGAACAGGTGAAGTGTTATGTGGGTTTAATCTTTTAATCCATATTAAAAATGAGCCGGAAGCAAGATGGAAGACCAACTCTTAAGTCTTTGAGTGGATGCAGAAGCTCTCTAACTTCAGTGTTCAAAATTCTTAGTACATAAAGTGGAGTTCAGTTACTCTGCTTTTACAGCCTGTGATGTAAATTCTACATCAGGTCTTTATCTGTTTACACATTGTGTCATAGAATCACAGAATTGTTGAGGCTGGAATAGACCTCCAAGATCATCAAGTCCAGCCTATGACCCAACACCACAACACCTAGCTAGACCATGTCACTAAGTGCCACATCCAATCTTTCCTCAAACACCTCCAGAGATGGCGACTCCACCACCTCCCTGGGCAGTCCATTCCAGCGCCTAATGACCCTTTCTGTGAGGAAGTGCTTCCTAATATCCAACCCAAACCTCCCCTGGCGCAGCTTCAGGCCATGCCCTCTCATCCTGTCACTAGTTGCCTGGGAGAAGAGCCCGACCCCCACCTGTCTACAACTTCCTCTCAGGTAGTTGTAGAGAGTGATGAGGTCTCCCCTGAGTCTGCTCTTCTCCAGGCTAAACAACCCCACCTCCCTCAGCCTCTCCTCACAAGAATTTCCCTCCAGTCCCTTCACCAGCCTC
>VWZK01021021.1:0-11791 GCA_013396935.1 Baryphthengus martii | reverse complement strand
AGAATGAAATCAGATTGGTCAGGCAGGACCTTCCTTTCCTAAACTCACGTTGACTGGGCCTGAGCCCCTGGTTGTCTTGTATGTGCCGCTCGATGGCACTCCAGATGAACTGCTCCATAACCTTGCCAGGCACTGCGGTCAGGCTGACAGGCCTATAGTTTTCCAGATCCTCCTTCCCGCCTTTTTTATGGATGGGCATCACATTGGCCAACCTCCAGTCATCTGGGACCTCCCCAGATAGCCAGGACTGGTGATAAACAATGGAGAGCTCTTGTGCAAGCTCCCTAAACACCCTAGGATGAATCCCATCTGGACCCATAGACTTGTTAGGATCTAAGTGGCACAGCAGGTCACTAACTACTTCCTCTTGGATTACAGGAGGGGTATTCTGCTCCTCATCCCTACCTACCAACTCAGGAGACCAGTTGCCCTGAGGATAGTCAATCCTTTTGTTAAAGAGCGAGGCGGAACAGAACGGAACAGAAACTGTCAGAACAGTATTTGCAGTCCTCCTTTGGACTTTGATCTTACTTGCATACAGCTTTGTAAATGTCTGCATCTTTGTCTAAGTGTGCACAGATGCCAAGCAGGAGACATTTGAGTGCAGATTGAGAATCATGTTATCCGAAGTTTCATTTTATACAGAATCCTGCAGCATAGTCCATGGAATTAGAAAGCTTTTGTCATCTCATGTAATAGCATTTCATTTAATCTGTAGAGATATTCTGTCTGCGTAATGCAGACAGAAGTCTGTCATCAAGTCATTGTTACATCTATGAATAAGGATGAAGTAAGTATATTTTTGACTTGCATCCATTCACAGCAGATATTTTTACTATTTTAGCCATCTTCTTACGTGTTAT
Organism: Baryphthengus martii; assembly: GCA_013396935.1. Taxonomy (NCBI): domain Eukaryota; kingdom Metazoa; phylum Chordata; class Aves; order Coraciiformes; family Momotidae; genus Baryphthengus; species Baryphthengus martii. Next base: position 10,928 of record VWZK01021021.1, on the reverse strand, counting down.
AATACTGATTAGAGAGCATAGGTTAGATTTTCAGGTGTGAAATAAAAGTAATGAGAACAGATTTGTCCTGGTGAGTTGGTGAGAAATACCGAGTATGTAGAATCCCGTTTCTCCCTTTGATGAAATCACTTAATGCAAAGAGGGTTTTTTTTATTGAAAACCAACACACTGGTATCTTTTTCTATTAACAGTATGAATCGAAGAAGAGGATTTCAGCGGAAGAGGCCATGAAACATGCATACTTCAGAAGTCTTGGAACAAGAATACACACTTTGCCTGAAAGTAAGAGGAGTAGTAAAGTAGCAGAGTATCGTTAAGGTGGTACATTAAAGCTAAGTACATTGCTTAAGGAAAAACTCTCAGATCTAATGTATTAAAGAAGTCTGGTATATATTGACTTAAATACTTGGGAATAGGAAACACGTTGTAATCTAAAGTGTAAAATTATAAATTAATCTCTTCATTACATTCCAGGTGTTTCAATATTCAGTCTAAAAGAGATTCAATTGCAAAAAGACCCTGGCTTTCGAAATTCTACTTACCCAGAGACAGGTATGGAAAGCTTAATACTTTCTCCTATCTGCAAACTGAAGGCTGTGCCAGAGACATTCGGAACTGAAAAATACTTTGCCAAACTGATCTGTGTGAATGTACTCAAAACAAGTATGAGGATTGATTTGTTCATTTCCTATAGGGACATACAAGCTAAATGCATAGAAGGAGTTGAGTTTTACTAGGGATGGGCAGAGGGACTGCTAATATGAGAACTTCTTGGAGTTTCAAACCATGTCGAATGGTGACAAAGTAAAAAAAAAAAAAAAAGTAATTAGGCACAGAAAAAGAAAGATAGAAAGAGGCTAATATTGGTTTATGCAGAAAAGATGTTCTTTTGAAATAGAAAGACGGAAGATGTAGATAATAACCGAAAACTCTGCTGTGTAAACGCTTCCGTTTCTTACCGTGATCCACGTTCTGTTGTAGGACATGGGAAGAACAGAAGGCAGAGCATGCTTTTCTAAAGTGGGCGACGCAGAGTCAAGCCCAAGCCTATCCTATCGATCAAGGACTCGGATCTGAAAGCAGTGCTCTCTGTTGGCGGACTTGGAATCGCAGTTTGTCTACACTGTCCTCTTCACAGTGGAGTCTTTTTATTTCCAACCTGCAGATTATGTTTTTATATTTGTTGTCACAGTGTGACAATTTTTTGTACAGTTGGTTTTAAGGTCTCCTCTGCCACTAGAGCCAGTAGGTTACAGCTGTCGATGTAACTGTAGCTGCAATTTTTGTGCAGGACTGAGAAACACAGTGCATTATTTATTGCGGAATCATTGCTGCTAAATAACTACTGTCTATATAGGTAACACAACAGTTCCATGCCTGAAGAAGTTGCAATGGCTTTATAATATGTGAATGCATCTGTTTCTCTTCATAAAACGTTCTACTGCTGCGGGGGTTTTTTTTGTATTTCTTAAACTGCAGTGTTTCCTGGAATGTAAACATAGCTTTGCTTGGCTATAGGTGAACCATCTTTTAACGCTCTAAGTTCTTGGCACTTAATTCCTTATTTAACATTGGAAGTATGTGTTGAAATAGTTGAAAAATTATAATGCATATTATGTTTTTCAAAAGCACATGGTGTGAAAGTTGATTCAGACAAGTGAACAGTAACTATTTCTTCCTCTCAGGTCCTACATTAACGATTGATAAATTAGAGCATGGAGACCGGACGCTAAATTTTGTCAGGCTTACTCCAGCATAAGATATTTGCACGTTGTTGTGCATACGGGGCCTGCAGAGGCAATGACTTTTTTACCTGCTTTTTAACTTAGAAATGCAAGTAAGTAAAAAGATGATTCATAATACGTTGGACCCTGGTTTAATTTTGAAATTTAGAATTTCATTACAGAGGAGCAGGACAACTAATGACAAGAACCTGGGAATAACGTCACGCTTTTCCCACCTTGTTGCTCCCCCATTCGTGCATTATTCACTTGAAATCAACTGGAAAGATGCAAGTTTGTACTTGATAAGAACTCACTTTACTACAGAGCTTTTACAATGGGAACTTAGAGAGTTTTTTCAGATCTTAGGTGTTATCTGTTTACCAGAGATAGTAAAAATGTTACTACTATGCTTATGCATCTCAGTGAGTATCATAAGTACACCCTTGGTGATGGTTACAGTATTTTTAAGCATTTGTGTTCACCTTTATGAACCTATTTGTTTAGTGCATCTTAAAGAGACTGTAAATCTTTATTGGTATATTTTGAAATGGTCATGTAAATCTTTGGCTGGTATATCATGCAAATAGTCATAGGTAACTTAATTTTTCCTGACATTCACTGTAAAACATTCAGGGGTCCTACCATTTCTGTTCAGGAAATCTTGTAGTTTATTGTTATTTAACAGTATTAAGTGAATTTTTGTATATTTCATTTTAACTTTATTTGTGAATAGTGATTGTGGCATGTTTGGGGGTGTTTTATTAATATTTCATTGATACTGGTAAATTTGAATTGTTTTTGGTTTGTTTTTTTTTGTTTTTTATTTTCTGGAAGAGAGAAATTCATGTGTAATGGTGACAATTGGACCACTACTGCTTTTCAGCATTTGTAAACTGGTTTTACGTTAAATCTTGTAGACCTAACAAACTGCTGTTCTTTCTTAACTGACCGACCTGTATTAACATTGTACTTTGGAAAGTATAAATATTATGTGGAATTCTTTGGTTTTGTTTTGAAATTTATCATAACAAAGGCCCTGTGTTGTTAAAAAATACAGACTAAGTGAACTTGCGGTTCTTGGGGCATTGTTGGAAACGTTTAGCTAGATCTGTGTGTTGTGGGAGTCATCAGTTTTAACTTTGGCCGCTTATTAATTCACGCAACGCAAAAGTAGTGGCAGTGAAAAGTGACGTTGAGGCCGTTCAGGATCTTATCGTACACGTGGTCCGTAGTCTAATTATTAGCAAGCAAGTCCTGCATGTCACACGGTATCAGAAGCCTTGCCTAGGTCTAGGAGCATAATACGTGTCTCGGATACACGCGTGGGTCTCCCACTGGTACCAGCAGGGGCGTTACGTGTGTGTCAGAGGTGGATTTAGCACTTACGGGAAAAACAAAACAAAAAACAAAACAACCTTTGTCCTGAAATAGTTGTTATATATTTTTTTATAGTTGCTATGGATCTGATCTAGATTTTATACTGATTAACTTTGTAGGAAATATGTTGTAGACGTGGTGGTGTTGAAGAAAGAAGTACCAGAAAAACATCTCCTTTTTTTTACAAAAGTAGTGAAGATATAGAGTAAATGTTCACTGTGGATAAATGTGAGATTTAGCATTTCTAGAACAGTGATATTTTGTAGGTCATAAAAGAACAAGTAATAACGTGACACTGAGGAGTAAAGGACTTAAAGGTTTAACTGGCAAAATGAAGTGCATTAACAAAGTGCATTTAGAAAGGAATCGGCTGCAGCTAACAAAAGGAGGTTTCCATTTTAAGTAGGATTTCAGCTCTTTTGTCACAGATGAAAAGATCTTCCATAAAATTAAAGCACTCTGTTTATAGAGAGAATTTTCTAAGGGCCTGCAAGTGAATCGGTTTGCTTCATTAGGAGGTAGCTTTAAAGAATGTATTTCTTATGAAACTTGGCATCTGTGGTCAAGCTAGTTTGTTTTTTTAATTGTCTGCAGTTGAAATTCCTGCCTCAGCAGAGACAATTCTCTGACAGCTGCCTGTTTCGGGCAGTAGTCAGTGAGTCTGAAGTTGCTGGGCATTTCTCTGACACCCTTTTTGTGCAATTTAGTGCTCTGCCTCCTGTCTGACTGTGTCAGGCACTACGGGTTTGGTGTCGCCGTCCCCGAGAACTGTAGGGAGCGTTGGCTTTTTTGGGAGAAGACCTCAACCGTGACAAAAACCAAGCAGATAGTCGCTAAAAATGGATGACTCTCAAGATTTGGCATGACAACCTTTGCCTGAAGATGAGTGGTCAGTTAATGAGAAACGGCCTGCAAGTTGTTGCTGATGAAGTCGTTATTTTTAGAAGGTACCTGGTGTATCCCACCTACCCCGGGGCAGGAACGCCAAGGTGCGCGTGTAGGTGCGTGTAAGAATAAGGTGGACTGGAGGACAGGGAATAGGCGAGTGGTGATGAGGTTGTGTTGCACATGGAGGCGAAGGTTGAAGGGACGAAGAGGGTGGGTCGAGGGCGGGGATTGACAGGACAGGACAGAGTAGGAGCTCAGCAATGCTCTAGTGGAACACGCATCTCAACACAGCGGTGTTATTTTTGTGCTGCTTTACCACAGCATTAAGTAGCCAGAGTGTAATCCCTGAATTGGGCAATAAAAGTTAAAATAAATAAAAAATATTAAAGAATTAACATATTTTGTATTTGCACATCATTTGAAAAACTGCAAGGCAGCGTTGTTGTTTGCACGGGAGTTTTTCAATGTAATAAAGGTACGTCGTTTCTGTATTGCTGCGGTAGGACAGAATTAAGGTTAAGAACACATTCAGTTATCGAGGACAAAAGTGTATGAAAGGCATGTTGTAAATGTCCCCAAGCCAAGTATTATAAACCCTGGAAATACCCGGAATTAAGGTCCAACCAAATGAGGGTATGGAAATGCACAGCTATAGCACATGGTGACTGACACTGGAGAAAAATTGCAGCTTACCTTGTCTGTGCCAACACGTGCTCACAGACATGTCATCATTTCGTCTGGTCGCGAATGGGAAGAGTTGAAATAATTTGTGTACCTTGTTAGCACGTTTCTATACCTTTTTTCCCCTTAGTAAAGTTGTGCTTTGAAACAAATGCAACATTTCTATGAAATGCCTTAATTTTGGGGAAGAACTTGAATGCTTACCTCCTACAGATTTTTTTTTTTAGATTTGTTTTTTTTTTTGAGACTAGGTTGTTAGAGATTTCATCCTACTGTTTGGCCTATACGTGGGTCAACAAAACCCATGTCAGATCAATTTTTAAGCAATTGACAAGGTAACAAGTGTACATTACAAAACATAAAGGAAATAATGTACAAGTGTTTAGCTGATGGGTGCATCGTAAAGCAAGTTCTGGCTCTACAAGTAGGATGATTTTGAAAAGTTTTAAGAGCCAAGTAGATCACACCATACAGCCTTTTCATCTGTTGCACAGAAATCACACTCGTGTTCTAGGCCACAGTGGAAATTCGTGTTGTCAGAACTGGAATTAGAGTTTAGCTATTCTAGATTTTTTTTAATCTTTTGTTTGTGATTTTCACTGGGCTGGACCGTGCCCCTCTCGTTAACTGAAAGAAAAAGATTGATGTCAGTGGAAAAACATGTACATAACAGTTTTCCACTATTTTCACTTTTTCTAAAATCCCTGAACTCATTTAAGTTCTGTAATTTTTGAGCCAGTTTAAACCGTGAACGCACGTACTGCCTGCTGTAAATAACTATTTCATTTATTGTCTTGGCTGCATTCTCCAGAATCCCTTAAGGAGCAGGCCTGCCTGAGCAGAGCGCCTTTGTGGTCCTCCTAATGAAATACGAGTCTTGTTCAGCTCGGATGCCATACCTTGAATCCCATTTTTCCCCAGACAGCTGTGAAGTCCCTTCATTTGTTGCAGTGGGATCTTTTTGCTGATGGGATCGCCGTCGCTGCGGATTGCAAACCGGGGAGAATGCGCTTCCCCTATCCCCTTTCCAAGATGCTCTTGCAGAGCACCTCCCTTCAGGCCCTGCACAGCAGCGTCTGTGCTGCCTCCTCTTTCACACCCTGAGCTTGTTTTTTCAAAGACTTATTTTTCCCTTCTGCCGTGTCCTTTTGCTGAATTTGCAGGAGGCGGCAGCAGGCCGGGAGCCAAGTCAGGAATAACTAAGGTTACGTTTATCCATTTGCACTTCGTGCAGAGTGAACATGAACTGATGGGAAACTTCCAAGAATAAAACCCAGCATATCCAGAGTGCTCTCTTCTAGGATGCTTTTCTACAAATACCCCAAATACTCGCCCCCCGCCCAAGGCAGGCCATGATGCCGATTGCTCCCGAGTCTTTGCCTGAGGCTTGTTCTCCTTTTTTTCATTTAAATAAATTTATACTGCTCCTCACAAATGCTGTCAGTCTGTTTGCCCTCAAGAAATAGGTTTACACTCCATCTGTGTAGGCAGAACACTCCTTAATTGGTAAGAGCAGGTACAGTTTGGGGCTAAAAGGGAGTTCAAAAGTTGTAGTTTTCTGAGGACTTTGTAGAGCTATGCTTAAATCTGAGTGACCCGTGTTTGTTTATCCTACAGGATGTAGACAGTTTGAAGTTCAGAAGGGAACAGCGATGCCCTTATGTAAAAGACTACCTGTACTTACTGTGCCTTTTCTCTATCCGTTTGGTGGTCGCAGTGGCTTCTGAAGATGCTTCCTGTAGGCACAAGACCACACAGCTTCTTAATGCAGAGACTTGTTCAGTTAAAATTAAATGCTATCGTCTGTTTTAAAGGACCGTCTCTTCTTTAAACAGTCATCTTGTTGACAGTTCATTACTTCTTGGGTAGGTATTTCCAGATTGGCAAGTGCCTGTCTGATGAGACTAGTTTCATCCAGACAAAACAAATTGTTCTTTGCTGACGCAATGGACACGAGTCAGATCTTTCTTTTTTTTTTGTAGTTTACATCACTCTTTTCCTCACCTTGAAAGTTTTGTTTAGAACTGAAGCCACTTACCTGTGCCAGGGCAGATGTGTGCAATCTCTTGGCAAAGCTACCCAGCAGCTGTGGCCCTGCTGGTGGATACTTGCTTTTCTGAAAAAAAACAATGTAAAGGTAAGCCAAAAACAGCCTAATCGTGCACCCAACCTGTACTGAAATTTTTTTGTGTATTGCTGAAACATGAAAAAGGATAAATCTATCCCAAAATTCCTCAAATATCACCAGATTGCAATTACTATCAAGAATACCGAAGAGAGAGTTAACTCCCATTTTGTTCCCCAGGATCGCTGGCTTGCAGCTTCCCATGCCACAGAAATACTGACACTTTCACAGTATTCACTTTACATTAAAAACATTTATTTGATTTTTCTCTACAGTTAAAAAGATATCTGTTAATAAATTTCAGTAGAAAATTACCAATAGAATGTTTTCTTTGAAGCATGCAGCATAACAATCTAGCGTTTTAGGTGAGTGTTAGACTTGAGAGGCTGGACTTCATTTGTGTCAGTTCTTCCCAGTAGGAAGAATTTTTGTTCCACATTATTGACCAAATTGGAAGGCTGATTCTGACAACCGAATTATTTTTTTTTAATTGAAAAGTCAGCTAGCAAAAGAATTGCTATTTTTATTCTCTCAGAGAAGAAAACATTACTTTCCTATTTCTGAGTGTCTTCCCTAAAGTTTTATTGGAGTCTTTCCGATCCTTTACAGTAATTTGTTGAAGTAGATTTTTGTCCCACAATTGCTGTTTTCTGCTGTCTTTAAAAGGAAGACAAACGCGCTCAAAGGGCAGAAGGGTGGAAGGGGAAGTGTGAGTGGGTGTGTTGAGGTGTGTTGAGCCTTTTGAAAAGAAAATCCACCTTATTAGTAGTAAAACCTTGGAAGAAACAAAATCATAAGAATCTGGATACAAGGAACCAAATCATAAGAATCTGGATACTTCGTTTAGGAGTCTCTTCTGTCACACTCCTCTTCTTGTGTTCCTCTGGATTTGTTGCAGTGTGACATTCAGTACTTCTCATTAAGTCGAAGACAAAATTTTCATGAGCATCTATTGTTCGTTTTTAACCTCATAGTGAGGAACACTTCATCTCTGTGCCTTGTGCTCCCATTTGCTATACTGCCGTGTACAGGGCAAGGCTCTACCGAAGTCGGCAGTCGTGCTTATTTAAAAACGAGACAAAAGTTGGCTCTAGAGTGTGAATGACTTAATTCCTGGAAAATATTCTGTGTACCTGGGAGGAAGCAGTCGAAAGGGAAATGTCTGATCTGTGAGCCCTTGCAATTTTTTTCTACTAGATTGGTCAATCCCATCTGTTACGTGCTGCCTTTTCTTCCAAGCTATTGTGATTTTCCTCGGTATAACATTTCCCTTCACTCATAAATTTGGCATAGGTTCGTCTTCTGGTTTTGACTCCTTTGGGTGATACCTCCTTGAGCTCTTAAAACACTGAATTGAGCCAATGACTTCTTCTGCATTTTTTCTCCTTAGGTCTTGCATCTAATTGTTGTGTTTATCGGCACTGGTCCTTCATAGAGATATGGCAGGTTTTTATCCCGTTAATTACCACAAATGAAACAGAGGAGTCATTTTTCGTTGTGCAACCCAGAAGCCTGAGGAAAATTCCTGCTCCCTTTTGTCAGACTACCTCTGCCCCAAAAATGGCTTTTCAACATCAGAACGGCATTAATAAAATGTTTATTTAGCACCTTTTAGGTTGAAGGATCCAAAAGCACTTTACAATTAACTACACACATCATCACTGAAATGCATCCAAGCAGAAAATCAGCAGACAACTCACTGCATAAATTTCAAAGAGAACAGACTTTTGGCCGGCTGCTTGGCCAGAAAGCAAAGTAGAAGCTCTGATGACCGGTAGCAAACGGGATTCTGATTTTGGTTTGGTTTGATTTTTGAAGGTCTCATCTGAAAAACCTACATGCTAAAGCTGCATTCAACCCCTTTAGCCACCTCAGAAAACCAAAGATTTGCATCGGCCCTGCCAAGATTAGAATCTGTGGTGCCAGGGAGTCTAGCCTAATCCTAACCTGACATTTAGATGACTAAACCATCACCTCAAGGTAGAGGACATACCCAGTAAGTTCAAGTTGCAAGTATATAGTAACACAGTGCTGATTTTTTAATGCAGAATTCAGATGTTTATCCATAAACATCCCACATGTACAGTGTGCCTCTTCACAAGCACCAGGCATTAATTTACAGTTCTGTAACTTCTCCAGCTTTGGGGGAAGGGGAAACGTGACCTTCTGAGCTCTCTAGTAGCTAGAATCTTCCCAGGGAAATAGTAGAAGGCACTTGGCATGACTGAACAGAGCACCTGGAAATTCTCTGTCGGGCATGATCCTCATTCCCTGGGAGGACAGAAATTACCTGCAGTCTTTCCAGCTGTGACGGTGACAGTGCGTAAGAAATATACGCCAAATAAATTCTGACCAACATCATCTTTTCTACAGAAGTTTTCTCAAATGCTGGAAATGTCTCATTAACACACACAGCCCGGTTCCATCCTGTTGCAACTCGACAGGAGAACTTGGGCATAAACGTGTAGATGTGGCTTTGTTACTCCTAAATGCGTCTCCTGACTGGTAACGTCGGTTACGTTTTTCGCTTCAGCAAAGAAAAATTATAAGGCTACTTTTACACAATTTGAAAGCACTTAATACAAAGTTACATGAATACACTGCATCATATGGCCTATCCGTGGAGGAAATACTGAAATACTACCACAGGGCTGTTCAATACTAGTTTTTTCTCTCAACTTTTTATCTTAATACTAGAAAATATATAAATCATTTACATGACGTTATGCAAAAGAAGGCACAGCCGGTTATAGTTTACACAAGCTCAATGCATAATATGCAGAAGAAGGGATTAAAAAGAAGCTTCACATCCTTATTAGATACATTGTTGCAATCCATTATGAAAAGTACTTCATCATCAACAGAAGTGTTCAACACTTGAGAGCTATGATATAAAAAAATTCTAATTCATTTAATGCAAAACAGATTTATATATACTTTCATATATAAACACTGTTTAAAAATGCTAACATAATAAAAGTAGATTATCCATGTAATGAAAAGTGCAAACCAAAGTAATAGAGGGTTTCACAATGTCCTTCTCATGACACAGGAAAAACTAGCCCGTAGGAATGAAGTGTTAAATCCACCAATAAGTCCTTGGCGTGGTGAGGCATCATCAGGATTTCTGAGCGTTTGGAGAAAGCAGTACTGGAGAAGAGGCTCCGTCCAGACTGGGGAGTGGCACAGGTATGTGACCATTTAGCAGAGTCGGAAACTGTAAGAGGCCAAAAGGTAAAAATGACACTTCATCTCGAAGCATTCGGCCCAGAAGCACATGCATTTCGCACTGGCAACCGACTCCAGATGTTTTCAAGACTTGTCATTTCTATACAGTAAGATAATACATCTATCACCACCTTGGGAAAGTCAATACTGTAGAGCAGCGCTTGCCATCCGTTCGGCTTCCAAAAAGGTTTTTTCAATCTAGAAAATATTAATTAAGATCCATGCTTTTCATCTGCCCTTCATAAAAGCTAAGCAGGAACGAGCTTTGCAGAAGTCAAAGCTGAGAGGTAGTCTTCTGGCAGAAAAAGTACAATTGTGAATACAAAACTGGGGAAAATTACTCTCAAGTAACTGCAGTTTCTCTCTGTATTCACTAAGAAACTGTAAACTAGGTACACTGGATCATATGAAGCAGAATACATTGTAATTTACTATTAACCTACTTCTGAAATACTGTGCAAAATGTACTAATTCTATTCAAAAAGTATTAAAATATATGTAAGCCGTATATTGCTCGTTCACGACAGCATCCTGACTGTAACTTGCCTGCAGTGACGTGTATTGACTAGTTCTTAACATCTGACCTGAGAAAAAAGCCAAGCAAGTAGGTGGAATAAACTTGCTACAGCATGAGGTGGGAATTATCCCAGTAGTAGATAGTGATCTGGCCTCCAGGCCCAGTTCCACAAGCCCTGCTGGGTTTCTGTTGGCTTGAGAGAGGCAGTGCTGAGTAACAGAGCTCCCCACTTCAAGTGTGTGGTGTATTTTCACCCCTTATCAGATCAGTCCTTCAACAGCAAATGGTGGTGTAATCAACCTCTACACGTGCATATAATCTACTTATAACAGGACTGCTCTTCCATCGAGATGTTAGTTAATGATATCTGCCTTCCAACCTTCAGCTG
>VWZK01021008.1:0-31156 GCA_013396935.1 Baryphthengus martii | reverse complement strand
CCTCCTGGGGCATTTCTGACTGGCATACCGGGGAGGTAGTCCACCAGTCACATTCCTTTCACATTCCCTTATGGCTCTTAGCCTCTCGACCTCCTCCTTGAGTTTTACCACCGTACTGAGGAGATCATCCACCTGCTCACACCTCAGGCAGGTGGAATGCCTCCCTCCCTCCCCTGGCAGCAGCAGGCTCTGGCACTCCCTGCAGCCAGAGACCTGAACAGCCACCGTTCTTCTGGCCTCCTGTGACAAGAGTCTGGCTAGAACCAACCCTCCTCCCCAGAAGAATGACATGGAAAAATGAATTAAATATACTATTAATTAAAAAATGCAATTACCCTGGAAATACTAACTTTGAGCCATGCTCTTCTGCACTGTGAATCCTACACTTGCAGAAGAGGCCTTTGGGCTAAGATGCTCTCTAGAAACATTTAACTCAAGAATCTGTTTTTTCAGCTGCTTAAAATTCCATGAATTGTTAATAAGCAGTTAAGTGCAATAATAAAGGATGTATATATACCATTACAGAAAAACAGTCTTAAGCACGGAAAAACTATTGCCAAGAAATAGTTCAGAGCCTGGTTATTTTGTGGGCAAATAAATGATTTCAGGTATGAGCTGAAAAGAGCAATTCCAAAGCAAGTAAGAGAAATATACATCAGATCTTCTACAGTAACTGTGGCATCAAAATTACAGCCATAAATATGAGACAAAGAGAAATAGGTTGGTGAGGTAGATGGATGAAACTAGGAAAAAAAATCTCTATAAATGGTATTTTCTTGTGCATATGGAAATTGTTAAAGTTTCTGATGAGCTCTCCACCTCCACAGATTGGCACAGTGTTCCTGTGATCCCATTAGAGTGTCTAAATGGGTTTTCAAAATATATTCTATCAATTAGAAAATATCATGTCTGTCTTTTGTGCTGACTGAAGTGTTGTGGTGTTAAATTTCTGTCAGGATGCAGGGACAATTATACCACACTTCAAGCTTTTGTTCTGGGGGTGTTTGACTTTTTTGTTTGTGTAGGATCTTTGATTCCTGAGAGACATAGTGTCAGGTAGCAATGAGGGTCTGAAGGTTAACATTCTAATAAAGTGGGTTTTAATAAGTATAAAGCAAACACAATTGCTTGATGTTAACTGGCATTTTTATCTACTCTGAAACGAGAAGATTGCATGGTAAATGGTTTAGCCAAGAGTGAGTAATGTCATCTGCAAACAGAGCGCAATGAGAAACCCAGCAATTACAATCGGTGCTAGGAAGGGAAGAGAGCCATGCCCTCCTCCTGACCCTGCTCAGCAGGGCAGGAAAAGGGTCATGGAGACATGCAGATAACCATCATTTAAGACTCTAGAAACATGGTGGCTCCTTAGGGATATCATTTTACAGGATACCATCCCCTTACTAATGTCCACACTGAGTGATGCTAGTGCCTTCTGATGACCTATGCTGTTAAAGGCCTGTTCCCATGGTTCCAAGCTGTGGTTTGGAGTTGGCTATGTCCACAGGAGATCCCTATGGATCCCTCCTGGACAGCTGGCCCTCCTGCTCACATGCACATAGACAACAGGATTTTAGCAGTGGCAGATGTCCACACCAGCTCCCGGGTGGGAGGCATGCACTGGTATGCTCTGGTGGCTATACTGGCTCAATCTCCACCCTGCAGCTGAGCCTGCCTTGGCAATGAAGATCAGAGAAGAGCTTTGTTCAGCATAGTTTCCATAGGCCACCCTGAATGTAGCTTCCAGTAAAGTGTGATGCTAAGCAGAGAGAGCTGGGGCAGCTCAGACACCAGAACAGTGCCTCAGGGACAACTGCAACACCCACCTGCATCCAGATCCATTCTGGTGAGGATACACCTGCTCCCAGTACCCACTCTAGATACTTCAGACACATCTTCATGGCCCTGTATTGTGACCAATATCAAGGTGGTGAAAACACCTGTTTACTTGGAGTACAAGAGATGAAAAAAAGTGCTTTCTGAAGCCAGAAGTTGTCTTCTGCTGGGCTTTGTGGGAGCACAAGCACAGGTCAGTGCTAGTGCTCAGCACCATGGTGGGGTGCCGTTGGTCACTGCAATCATACAGACCTTTCCCTGCAATATCATAAATCTGTGTGTTTGAAAGCATCGGGAGCTATTGTTTATTACAGGAGCACAGGCTGCCAGAGAGCAGCAGAGAGTGCTCAGAAAAAGCATCCTTTGGAGGCATTTAACAGTTATGTGGTGAATTTGCATGGCTAATGGGAATAGGAAGAAGCTAAAAAAAATTCTGGGCCTTTGTCCATCTTCACAAATGCTCACAAAATGAGCCTTGAACATCTCTTGAAAAATAAGGGCTCATTTTTATTAGTTATGTATTATGTTCAGCATTTCATGGAAATAGCTGGTATCTCAGTATTTTCCTGTTTCTGTTTATGGACTGTAGAAACCAGTAAACATAGATTTGTATCAAACAGCTGAAAACAAAACAAAGATTATTCAAAAACAAGGTAATAGAGAATCTCAAATTTAGATCTAAAGGAAAATAAAGTCTTTCAAGTCTTTCCTTTTCCCTGCTTGGTATCTGCTGAAGTGCGTAACAGACTATGTCAATGTGTCATGTTTTTTCTTTTCTAGGAAGCCCCTGACATCCAAACTGTCTGCTATGTTTTGTTCAGTTTTGGCTTGTCAGTGTACCACAGGTACCCGAGACTCAGATTTTCAGAGAACTGCTTCAGGAGTCCCCCTGAGTCTTGGAACTTCCAGACTTCAGGAACCACTGTCCTCATTTACCTGACTACAGAAAGTTTAGACATTTATTTCTACATTGGCTTGTTCAGCCTCTTTTCTTAGAGGAAGCTGTGATAATGCTTCAGCTTCTCAAATGTTGGTAGGGGAGTATCAGCCAGGTGAGACATGCAAACTTTGATGGGAGCTGGATGGTTGAAGTCACCTACTTGGAAACAGTAATTTCTCTTCAGACAAAACCACTTTGATAACCCATTCCGAGTAGATACCTCTCACCCCTTAAGTAACAGCATTTCTTACTATCCCAGGTATTTCTTCCATACCGGTAGCTGAACTATGTTTGAACCAGATACATAGTATCATATCTGCTGAGGACCAGGCATGTAAAAGCAATATGCATTTTCTGATCAGTTTGACTGCCCACATTCTGTGTAGACTGCTTATAACTTGCCTTGATCTGGTCTGAAGTGTTTGAGTGTAGTCATCCAATTCAAGAGGGAGATTTTAAAGAAAAATTTTAACAAAACATGGACATTGTAGAAGAAATATAGTGGTGACATTTTGCAAGCATTTCACAGTTATCAGTTCCCATATGCTCAGCAGAGACTGTAGTTCCCTGAAGATTTGCTGTGCATTCACCATGGCTCCCTGACACTGAGACAAACAAGTCTAAACAGGTTACACTGGACAAGGTCATAAGCAATAAAACCAAGGGGCTTATTAGGGAGCAAGAAGGACTACCATAACTGAATTATTTTATGACATATTATATACATTGATTACTATAGCAACATCAAATTCCTGCTTTAAAGTTACAGAACGGACGTTAGGGAAAACATTTTCACTAGGAGAACAGTGCAGTTTCAGAACAGGTCAGCACAGAAGAAATCTCCATCGTTGGAAAGTTGCAAGGTTTAGCTAAACAAGGTGTCTCCGTATAAGGTTCAGGGCAAAACCCGCACAGCAGGATTCCTATCAGCCCTCTCTCCCCCTCCCCCTTCCCTCCAAAGGGAGGATACAAAAGGAAATGAGGAAGTGCCTCACACGAAACTGGAAGTGAAGACTATGAACAAAATTTAATAGGTAACAGATAAACAGGGAGAAGGAAATATGAAGGGAAGGAGGATATACAAATATATACAAAACCAGTTCTGGGATGGCGATGGATTGTGCAGAGCACGTGGCGCCAGGCCTGGCTGAGCTAGATTGAGGTCCCAGCAGCAGCACAGTCCCAGTGAGAAAGAAAAGTGAGTTTGAAACTTGACCTTCCTGTCCTTTTATAGAGTGTGACAGGGAAGGGAATACCAGTTGCCCTCTGACCCCTCAAGGTCCTACAGTTACCAGGTGTTCACTCCTCCCTCAATTTATTAACTCTTAAACCACAACACAACTGATCTAGCATTGGACAGATCTTCTTAGGAGATGTCATGGGAGCTCATGCTTTATATCTGGTAGAAACATTTTCTTTTTTTTTTTTTTTAGAAATGAAGAAGTTTTTGCACTCCTTTGAGGTGGCTGAACTATTCTGCTGAGATGTTATCCAGAGAGCAAACCCTGAACAAGATTCGCTCAGGCTTTATTCCTCCCATTTGTCAGCCACATCGCAGTTTTCTTCTGTAAACTTGAGAGCTGGAAACTGTACAACATAATCAGTGATCTTTAGTCTATTATCAGCAAACAAGGACTCCAAAATCCTCAGGAAGTGCCTTTTGAAAGCTATGATTATGCACTGACCTCCACATTTACTGCATGTGCCCTAATTCATTGCAGTTTCTACAAGACTGTCAGAAAATCAATAATTGTTTGCATGGAGAAACTCTTGCTCACAGCAAAAGTACACAGTGGGTGTTGCCTGAGCTGTATTTATGCCTGACTCCTAATTTATTTGTGGCACAGATCTTACAATGCTGCACCATCCCAGCATGTTTAGTAGCACCTTCATTTATGTGGCAATTTGTAGTGCATACTTTAGGGTCAAGTCAGCCTCTGTAAATAGTCATTTTTTAGATTGCTTCATTCTACGGACTGTTTACCTATAGAGTGCAACCCTCTTCTGTCTCTAATGTCTCATCAAATTGACAATGAACTACTAATTCAGCCACATAAGGGGAAATAATTTTTCCTTTTTATATTCTGTTTGCTAGTAATAAATTCTGCAGCCTCTTGGGCTTCGGGCACTGGTCATTCTGCAACATATCCAGATTCCATACAAACACACAGCCTCATTGATTTAACAGTGCTGTTAAATTTCGCAATGGGTTATATGCTCTAGTTTTAATTACAATAAAGAAAAAAGCCATACTTTTTTCGCTGTCAAGTTCACCTTTTGAACATGCTGTTCCGGTTTGTCTGTGCTAGCGGCCAGATCATTAGCATGTTATTAAACACATCATATTTCCCCCAGGTTTACTTAATTGTTTAAAAGAAAGCAAAAAAAAAAAAGGCGCTGTGTGGGATTGTGTTACAAGTTTTGCCGCTGTCAATCCCTACTCCTTCCAGCAGCCTTTGAACTCATTGGCTATTTATAGTCAAATATGAAAGAGTCTGAGTGTGGAATGGAAGGAGACAGCAGGTACAGAGACCAACAATCCTTGGGAAAACAGCCCATTTTCAAGGGCTTGTTTCCAAATGGTAGCAAATCCATCCCCAGCAACTTCCTCAGAGATTCCTGTTTGTTTGGTCTCTATTAGAAGAGAAATCATGACTTGCTAGCAATGGTCCTTTCTGTTCCTCATTATCTGACATCCATCACACACATCTGGTTATATACAACTGGATAAAGCCTATAGCTATATAGCATTACTTTATCTGGTGATCCTTTGAGTACTTCAAAGGACCTCCTAGACAACCTAAATGCTTCCATCCATCCTGCTCCTGTCTAGATCACCATGTTAGCTTCTGTGAAAGATTTCATACTCATGTTCAAACAAAGCAAAAAAATCCCTATTATGTCATCCTACCGTAAAAAAAAAAAGGCACATTTTACTGGGACTCTTTCATTGTTCCTATTTTGTCTGGGAGGAGAGGCAACGAAGCATGCACAACTTGGATTAAAGCCATTATCTTTATGAAGTAAATGCCCAGCCTTTCAGTCTGTCTATCAATACTGTCCTCCACCATGCAGGTTCCACAGGTTGTCAGAGTGAAACCCCCTGCACATTGATTTTAAGGCTGGAGGGTGTTTGTTGTTTTCTGAAAGCAAATAATTTTTCATACTCCATTCTTTTACCTACTTCCAGTTTTGCACTACCAAGACTTTTCTAGCCTGTAAAGAGATTGCAAAGGTATCCTCAGGGAGTTGAAGTTCGTGATCTTGGATCATCAGTTTGAAACTACCAAAGTACTATCTGGATGCTCCCTGACATCATTAATATTCTTCTCACATAAATTTGTGATCAAGTTCATGAATTTCTTATCTCAAATCTACTGATTTAGTAAACCTATTGTCTTGTTTTGAATTCTTCGATGCACTTCCCTGTGTTTGCTATATAAACGAAATGGACAGTATTTTATCAGCTGAATTATCAGATCTAACAACCTGGGAGGAAAGACGAAGTGAAAAATAAAAGATAGTCACTGAGTGATATTGGGGAAGGCTAATATTGAACTGAGCAATTTTCTACTTATTACAGATGTAGGGTAACAAGACAGCAGGATAGAAAGCAGATGTGGGTAACAGCCATCACACTGCTGAGATGAATTGTCTTATATGCATTGCATATATTTGTTACTGCTGTAATGAACTGTACTGGAAAACTCTGAAAAATGTTTAGTGGAATTTATATATTAGAAGTTAGTGGTACTTTTGTCTTGCGTCTATAGATACCAGAACTAGTCTGTTCACTGACTTATACAGTATTTGTTCCTTCTCTTCCCTAAAGGGTAGGCTCATACCTCCAAGGGTCAAGAGTTCAAAATGCAAGCCAGGTTTCTGGAAGGTCCTACTGTTGTTTAGAGACAACTATCATCTGGTGCACAGCATCCATCCTGGGGCCAGAATATGAGAGTTCCATCATCAGCTGTGAAACAGCTATGAGGATTTCTGCAAAAGACATTTGGTCTTTTGCAGTGAGGAAAGTAAAAAGGCACTATTTTCCTGCACAGTACTGGAGAATACAGGTTCATGTATTTTCATTACAATTCTTTCTGTGAATTTAGGGCAGAGGAAGATAGATTTGGTAGCATTTGAAGTCTTCTCTGTTTCTAAGCACTCTGAGCATCTACAGAATTTAATTATCTTCTAAACAATTTTAGTCAAATAAAACAACTAAAACCCAATAAAAATATTAATAATAGGTTTTACTTATAGGTTGGAATTGACTTTTTGTTGATATCAGCTAATGTCTAATTGATACTGAAATAATAGATAAGTTTTGTCCCTTTGAAGTCGTGTTGACAGAGCTGCCTTGTGAGTATGATGCCAGCCAGAACAGAGCAGTGAGCAGAGACACTTGCTAACCCCCAATTACAAGGTCTGCCATTGGCAAAAGACTGTCTGAAACATTCCTGACACATTATAAAACACATTCTAGTTTCATGAGACATGCTCAAACTTGATGTATTTGCACATGGTTATTTGTATCAGAAATGACCATGATGGATTTTGTTCGTTTCTCATCTCTTCTGTTCCAGACACCTTCTTGTGTCTGTCTAATAGAGTACTGACTGCTCCAAGCACCCATCCCATCTGACAGCTGTACTTCTGGAGAGCTGCTGTCAGACTATACCTGTGACCATTCCCAAACCATGTCCTGCGCCTCTGTGGAAGGTGGGACAATCCAAAGACTTAATTATGTCACTTTCAGAAACATGGAGACAGGTCAGCACTGATGTAGTAAGACCCGAAATAACAAACAAACAAGAAAATCAAGCAAAAACTAGTGAATTAAAACAAGTATTGGCTGTGCTGCTTCAAAAGAGTACTGTCTGGGGCAAGCTGTGCAATGCTATAATTAGATTTTAGTTAATTTGTAGATAATGCATCTAAAGAAGGAAGATGAAATGTGGTCGGAAAGAAGCATTAAGGTCTGGCACAAAATCTCACCTTTGAGTCTTGTTTTCCATCTTCAGTACAATTGGCCTCATATGGGTTCCTTGTATGTGTTTTCATTTTTCTTAAGCTTTTAAGAACTGTAA
Source organism: Baryphthengus martii (assembly GCA_013396935.1). Classification (NCBI taxonomy): domain Eukaryota; kingdom Metazoa; phylum Chordata; class Aves; order Coraciiformes; family Momotidae; genus Baryphthengus; species Baryphthengus martii. The sequence goes on along the minus strand of VWZK01021008.1, from coordinate 23,293 downwards.
CAGACAATTCATCTTATAATGTCATCATTGATCTTCCTTGGCTTCATTAATGGAGCAGGGCTGGTTGGATTCTTTACCTGGGTATCTGCCATGGGAGCTCTGAAGACAATAACCAGTAGCAATATGAAGCTTTTAAGCTCTGTCTGTGGGGCAAGCTCTGGAGATGAAAAAGTCATAGGGCACAGTCATCTGATTCAATCTCCCTGATCTAGTCTGCCTCTCTTCCATGGTGTGAATCTGGCTTTTGTAGCTTACAGAAAAACTTTGGGTAAAAAGAACCTTTGAAGATCTCTGGCCCAAAACAGAGCTGAAAGGGGAACAGGTAGATCAGGCTTTTGAAGGTCTTATATATAAGTCTCTCCAAGAATGGATATTCAGTATCGAGCCCCTGCTCTAATATTTGATTAATCTCACGGGAAAATACATGTGTTGTTTAAAAATTTGTGCATGTGGTTTAGATGACGCTGAAGAGTAACAAGTTATAACTGATATGTGATATTAGATAGAGGTTCTGCCTAGTGTGTTGCACAGGTATATAGAAGGGTCTGGTACAGCTTTAACAGTCACTACTAATCTCCTATCTTGCTCACTACAATCACCGAATATGCGTGCAGAAGGAGCCACTAGCAGCAGCAGGGAGGCAGGTTCATCCTGCCTGATAAACAAATAGCCACCAGCAGACCAACCTCTCAAAGCTAGAGCTGGGCTAGCTTTGTGTGAACGGAGGATAGACTGCAGAATCTGGAGACAATCCCACCATCAGAGACACTGGGGTAGCTGCTTAGCAGTAAGTATTACAATCACAGCTGCACTGCATTTATCCTTTGCAAGCACAGAGAGACAAAAGCCTCACCTTAGCCTGGCTCATCTGCTCATCCCTTTATACCATTCATTCCCCTTAAGCTGTCTCCTGTCCCTCTGCTATGTGGTCAGGCATCTGCCCTAGTTTGACACTAGCAGGACACACCTGAAATGGGTTGGAGAGGCTGCAGGGTAAATCCCAGGTGATGTAGGGGGTGGGGGGTGCGGGGTGCATCTGCCCCTGCTCACTCTGCTTGGGGGAGCCTGAAAACCTGTTGTGCTGGCAATGCCACAGCATCTGCAGTCACAGCTTGTTCTCTCCACCCTTCTTCCATGAGCAAACGAACCCGAGCCAAGTACTTCTTCCGATCCAGACTAGTATGTCTTGAAGGGTGTTTGCTGCAGCCAGCTAGCAACCTTTTCTGAGTCTGTCTAGTAGAATAACAAAGCACGATATCAATTCCTGTTCTCTCTGTTATTGATTGGCTCCCCACAGGGCAGAGAGGTGAGGTTCCCGATTGCCTGGCAGGGAAGGCTGTGAGCTCAAGCTAAGTACTGTTCATGCAGTGTAGCAGAGGGACCAAACACTCTGTGCTAGGTAAGAAGTGTCTTTCATCCAGACCTGATCTGGAATGGCAGATCTTAAAGAAGTATGAGACAGTGTTAAATGTCTCATCTAATAAAACATCTACCATGTTCCTTCCTACAACTTTCCCTTAAAGTTATCTGTAATACAAGGTCATGTTCCCCGAGGTCCTGGGAGCAGAACATCCATCCTTTATTATTACTCTGCACAGGTTGTCTTGATGGTATGGTAAGTGAATTATGTAGGAGACATTACACTGTGAAGAGCTGACCTTGTCCTTAACCTTTACATATCCTTCAATTAAAGCCCCGCAAGATAAATTAATTCTCTTAATCCATAGAGGCCTCTAAGCACATGAACTGGGATTTCTGCATTTCTCACTAAACTGACTTCTTCCTTCCCCTTCCTGATGAACCTTTGCTTATAATCAATAGCTAAAGGTGTGGCACTACTTGAAAGCAAAAATAAGCAGACTTGTACTTAGAGTCTGGTTGCCACCTGAAACACCACTGTGAAAGTCCAAGGATTCTGACAAGCTGATAGATACTTTTCTGGCCCAAATGACTCTGCAGCTTTTCCTTGCATGATTAGTACTACAGAAGCCAAATGGAGCCTTTGCATGAGCAAGAGTCACTCTCAAATTTGTTTACTCTGCCTGTAGCTTCAAGCAATGTGCTCTACTGCTAGAGAGGAATGAAAATGGAAAGGGTGGCTCTGTAATGATTATGGGGTCAAAAAGACAAAGGTCCATGTTTCAGGGCTTTCGCAGTGAGTTTCTGCCAGGGTATGTTCCTTGCAATGTAATTCTCAGTCAATGCAACAGACTGTCTAAGCACAGCTGTGTCCGTGTGGCTTCTCAGGAGCACATGGAGATAGTAACACGTCTTTTTCAAAAGATCTAGCAGTGAGGTAGGGGGCATGTCCTGGAGGTCCTGGAGAGTCTGAGGGGCCAAGTCGGAGATGGAAAAATTTCAATTTCAGTGCACTAGGGAAAGAGGTCCGATGGTGGAAAAGGGTCTAACAGTAACTATTATGCCACCAACAAGCAACCTCATGAATGCCTCCCTACACCTGCCACCTCCTGAGTCTCAAACACCATCCCGGTGTCTTGCCAGACCATGCCTGCAGGTGTAGGCAGTTCTGGGAGCACCGCTTCTCTCTGGCTTGCTGCTGGCATGTCAACCTAGTCAGGCAGTGCAGTCAGCTAGGGAACAGAAACAAAGAACTTTGGGTGCTTAATTAGACTGAGTCTGATTCTTGTAAAGCACCAGAGGGAACCCAAACTTCACACAGGGCCCTTCACCCTCTGGTCTGTATGGAAAGCAAGTACTTGCACTGTGTTTTGCTCCTAAATCACCCTTCAGACAGGTAGCCCTCATCACTGGCAGGACACGAACCCTGGAGAAAGTGGGGCAAGCATCAAGCTGAGACCTCCTGGGCTGCACTTTCCAAGTACAGATGAAGTATTCAAGTCACTGTCATAAGCACAAGGACTTTGCAAAGACTTTAACATTTCTTGGCTGTCACTACCAGTAACATGCTGAGCTGCTGTCCATTGAGTAACCTCAGTGTTTTGGTTGGTTTTATTATATTTTATGGGTTAGACATGGCAACTGTCAGTACTGGCAGTATCTAAGACACGTCAGTGATAATGAGTGGGACTGTTTCTTATGGCATAATAACAATGATTAAGGATGAGCTTTTTCAAAAGTGATCAGGGAAGTCAATGAGAGTCAATAAGAAGCAGGCACCTCATTTCCTTAAGGTGCTTTTGGAAATCCTGGCCTAAAACATTGATATTTCATGTGGACACATTTGAGTCTATGTGGGAGAAGTCTCAAATCCTTTTTGAAAAGTGATAAGCATATTGTAATTGGACCAGATTAAGTATGAATACCTGTCTGAGCTTAACCTTTTATTCTCTTTATTAAAAAAAAAACAAAAACAAACTGGGTATTTTAGTCATAAGCAACTGTAACTTGCAGTTAACGGGCCAAAGCTAGACATGTCAACTGGCACGGCTGCCCTGATTTGAGCAGAATAATTCTGATCTACCACAGCCAGGGATCAGAGGCTAAGTATGAGAAGTAACCAGAGCAATATTATCAAACTGCAAATATATTCAAAGAAGTGTGTGTTATCAAGAGCTCAGCATACATAATGTCTCTGTAGTCAACAAACATCCAAACTAGAAATAATGCACACATTTCTAACAGCCAAGGGTAATTAACTGTTGGAGCAACTTAACCTGGGAAAGCAAGGGTGTGAAATTCCCAGGTAGAGATGGAAAACCATTGAAAAGATCTAGAACAAATGAACAGGATGCTAAGTTCAGTCATCATGAGGGGAAACCCAGTTCTGAGTAAAAGAAGAGTTCAAGCTTGATGACCATAACGTGCTGGTCTCTGTTCTGGATGAACACACTATCTTGCTGCTGCTGAACAGGCAATCCAGCAGCTCAGCTTCTCAGGGCACAAGTGAATTTTTACTTTGCAATCACTTGTGCTTACTGATCACACGTATCTCATTTCTCTTCATGTCTGATGAAACTCAAAAGTCTCAATAGGAAGCCTCATTGAGAAAAGCTGCATTTCACCTGGTGTCAGGTGAATGCCAGAACTATAACAACAAGCCAAGTACATCTGCTTTCTGTTTAAGCTCATCAAGTGGCTTGTGAGTGTTCACAACTGATTTTCTGCATCCACTTCATTAGAGTCCCCAGCCTGCAACGAAACCTTAGCCCAGATGACTTTTCTATAAATGTATGTGTGGTTTTTGAATCCTTCACACAACTCTGACAGTGAAGACTTGTAACAAACAACTTGTCACATGATACATCAGTAACAAGGAGGAGGGAAAAGACAAAGAAGGAGGTATTTGGGCTGACTAATGAATGCTGTGTGAAAATGAATTTATATTTGAATAAAATATATGCTTACAGCTGCTGACAACTATAACCTATACATTTCAGAGGGCAGCATTTCATCAAACACTCCTCAGGTACTCTGGAGTGGATTTATGCAGCAGGCAGTAAGACAGCACAAAATGTGAGGTGAATAGGGTGGAAAGTAAGTCACAAACTTCCCCTGAGTAAATAGGAACTCATCGTATTGTAGCTGGCTCATGCACATAGAGAGGACAGAGAGAAGTATGCATGATGGTGGCTCACCCATGGAGCTGAGGGGCTGTGTTTGAAGCAGAGCTGGGTGACTCCATGGAGTGGGAAGGAGGGATATCATCAGGAGTCCCTGTAGAGACCCCTGGCATTGTTGTACATCCCAAAGCACACCTCCCTGAGGGTTTTCAGCCCCTGTTGGGGTGATAGGAGAGTGGTCAAGGGTGAGAGGTTCTATCCTCTTTGGGAGTGGCTGGGCTGAGTCACACTGGAAGTGCACTAAGCTTATTGTCTTTTCTCTGCTGGTGGTCCTGATCAGAGAAGCCCTCCAGAACAGGGCAAACATATAAGTGATGCTATGCCAAAACACATGGCAATGCTGCAGCTCATCCTGCAGCAGGACGAAGTCCTCCTGGGGAGTTACTCATTCATGTGTTTCAGGAAAAGCAAACTGCTCCCATCACCTTTGTATTCAGCTGAGCATTCCCTGAGCCACTAAAAAAACTTCACTATCTTGGAGCTGAACTCACTGGTGATCCTGGTCTGGATAAGATCTCCCCCTCTCCCCAGGCTGTGTTGGCCTGGGCTGCCTTGCACAGTCAAGCTCCCTGAAACCCTACTGTGTCCAAAGACCTTCTGGATCAAACCTGCATAATGCAGGTCCCCTCCCACGCCAAACCTTCCTCCTTCTCAAATTCCCCAAACCTCCTACAAGCCAACTAATTGGCCTTGGATCCTTTACAGGGGTCCCACTTATCTACTCTCCCACCTCCAGGTGTGGTCTTTCAGACAGCCCACACACTGTAAATTGCGCTACAGCCTCTTGACCGGGTTTCTGTTGTCATCAGACCCGAATTAAAGCCACCAGGACTAGCGGACAAGTCTGTGCTGACTCCTAAGAGACACCACCCATACATTCCCCCCACTTTGCCATTCCTCTGCAGCACAGTAAAGACAGCACCTACTCAGAAGGTGTAACTGTAGGAGAAAATTCCATAACAGTGATTACTGAAAAGAAACTGGTTAAAAAGCTAGACTGTAAAAAGGCCAAAGACTGAATCTGTTGATGAGCCCACTCCATGTAAATGCTATGAAAGACAGCAGACAATCAAGTATGACCTGATTTAAGTAGCAATGGTCTTGATAAATGAGAGAGATCCTTCCTCTGCCTTTACATCAGGCTGAGCTCTAGAGACTGGGTTGTAATTTACTCCAGCATGAGAAAGAACAGAGCTGGGCTGAGAGCTTCATTTCTGCCTTCGTCTGTTTCTGGTTTTGTCATTATTTGAAATATTTTGGGGGCTGTGAGTACATTTCCCATTATGTGTGTTTCACTAGCTTTTTCTCTTTGTATTTATGATTTAATAATTTCTGAGTCTGTCACAATCAGTGTTGAAAAGAGCGTAGCTGGATATAATGGAATAATTTGAAAAGAAATACTGAAGCACAGAAACAGTCTGTGTTCTTTTCAGCAGATGCAAAGTGAATAATATTTAGGGACGTGTTTATAAATCAGTGCACCCTTTAATTAAGCAAAACATTTTGCTCAGAAAGATTTAATTAGCAATTCATGGCACAAGGCCTGGCCTATTATCAAAGAGCTTGTACACGATAAAGCACAATTGCTCATGTGTCTTTAGAGCTAATTGTCAGTAACTTGTTTTATTTTTATTTCAAAGCTCCTTGTGAAAAGACAAGATAAAAATCCACATGAGGAGTGGTGAGCTAGTGGTTTGCCTTTTCCTGGACTATCTTTTAAGTTTATACTAATTATCATGAACGGAAAGGAGCCCATGGCTGGTGTGCTGTCCTGGGACTGAAGGGTAAGGGATGGAAGGTCATTCTGGTCCAACAAGTGGCAAAGCTGGGATTAGCCCTTTGCTGATACACACTCATCCTGTAACTTCACATCAGTCGTTTTAATGTCTCACTTTCTCATATGTAAGACAAGAACAGCAGCACTGCTGGCCTAGTGGAGATTTGCTGAGGATTGAATGTGTGAGGCTGTGAGATTTTTGACACTGGGGATGAGGGAGAGAAAGACTATGTGTTGATGGGAGAGAGTGAGTAGTGATGGAAACTCTGGGAGTTTCCAGTGTGGCTCTCCAGCATGCAGAGCCCAAGGCACAGGGGAAGGCTCACTCTGGGCTGCCAGAAGGAGGAAAGTTACCTGTTCCATGAGAAATCCAAGAGAAATGGCAAAAGGAGCCTCAGATCCTATGACTGCGAGGGGGAGACATTGCTGTAAAAGCCACAAATTTTTGTGTCTCCTGGGCATGTGCCAACACAAGAGCTTAAGCGAGCCATACTGGCACAAGTGACAAGATTATGAGCAGTTTCAATCTGATGCAGATAGTCTTCCCATTTACTTCCTTGTTTAAACAGCAATTTGGCAAGATTGTCATTCATAAAGCTTTTATAGTGCTCCATACGCTTCTCCCCTGTGGCCCACTAGGAGCTGCCTGGATGTTTGTCGATGCCTGGAAACATACATTAGCCTTTAATGAGGCTGCATTCATATTGTTTCCTTTGGTCAGAGGAGCCTTGGGATTTCCACACTATAGAAAATATTTCCATTTAAAAACTGCAACTACTTACCAAAATATCACTCTAATGCTCAACTAACAGCATTGACAGCCTGAGTACCACAACCAGTGTGCAGTGGTTACAGGGCAGAAAGAAGTGCTTTGAGACCTACCATGTGCTGAGAAAAAGCCGCACGTGGCTGCAGATGTGGCTCAAAGCAGAGGAGTTGGAGATGCACAGAGATCAGGGCCAGGAGGCTGCTTTGCAATGCACGGCTCTCAGCCTGCAGGGATGAAGTGGGTACAAGGTATCACCCTTCATGATATGGAGCGAGACTGAGAAACCAGATCAGAAGATGATGTGGTCCAGCCTCACATACCTTGAATAAGTTGTCCTTTGATTAACTAGACAGATGAACTGTAAGAATACTAAAGGGCTTTGGCCACAGCTAGTGTATAAGAAAAGCACAATTAACAGTTTTCATGTGTTTTTCCTGAGTGTAAATAAAAAGGCATCATGGCTTGCATTAGCACAAGCTCCTTAGATCTTAAAGCAAGTAAATATTCAGCCAGTGACTCTGATTTTTTTGGCAACAAAATGCATCTTTGTTCATTATCTACTTACTTGTGTATTTAATTGCAGGGATAAGACACACTGTGATATCAGACTTTAACTGAACCTGTCCTGCAGTGAGACATCTAGTGTCTTTGCAGGAATACAGAAGAAACTCTCTACCCTCAAGATTTCTCTACCGTAGATTAATTAATCTGTAGCTATCACCTCTAGAGCTGCCTGTCCTCATGTTTATCAATAGTTCTTATTGCTGTAAGTAGGACCTGCTGCCTCGAGAAAGGTTTATAGACAAGGACTCTTCATTTATTCTTCAGTCCCCTCAGATGAACCCCACCCTGTCCCACTATAGATCAATGCTATCTATATGCTTCACTCTATGATAAACCCTTTTCTTATCTAGATGTGATTACTTGAAAAGAGTGTTTAATGGTACTTGCAAGACAGGTGTGAAAACAAAGTAGTAAAGAGGTGAGGCAGCTGGAGGTCAGATAGACAATTGGAGGTAGGTACTCATAGGCTAAATTTGCTGTGGGATCTCAGACAATTAATTTAACTTTTCTGATCCTGTTTCCTCAGCATGTTGTGAGAAAATAAAACAGTTCAACCAGGGCTAGGGTAGAAGCCCTAAGAAGCAATTAACTAATGAGTGTAGCATGACACCCAGATGATAGAGGGTTGAGTTTCACTGGATGACATTGGTGTTGGTAGTTATTCCAGGTTCATGGCAGGGTGAGTTGGAGTGATGTTTTTCTCTGGAATTCAAATCAGCCCATTTTGGAAGGTAGCAAGAGTCGATCCCTGACTTTGCCAGGAGATAAGAACAGTTGTACTGGTAAGAGTGGACAAAGGCTCATCTGGTATACTGACTTCAATCATGACCACTACCAGAGGAAGGTCATGAGAACAAGGTTGGTGCATATTGTACTTCCAACCAGTTTCATTTCAGGGTCTGCCAGAGCTGGAGCTGAGGAAACTCCTTGGTCAGCTGTGCATAAAAGAGAGAGAATCCACTTCCAAGCAACCTGAGAGCTGGGAGAAGTTGCATGTGTCCTGTTTTAGGGACTAGATGTCAAAGGCACTGGGGTGCAGCTCTGTGGTGTAGCCCTGAGGGATGAGGACAGTTTGGCATAATTACTGGTTGTAACTCAAAGGTTATGCTGTGGGTGGTTTCTACAGTGGCTGCTCAAGCCTCTGTTCTGTGCACTGAGTGGGGCTGGGAGGGTAAAAAGAATTGAGGAAAGCAACTTTTTCACATTGACATACTTAGCTACTTGCAAATTCATGTCATGGCTCTGGGTGTTTGCTGCCATACAGATGCCTCTCTTTCTCTCCTCTGTCTTTGTATAGCTCACAGGGTATGTATTATTAGGAGGATATATTATGACATTTTTGCAATACTATCCTCTGTAGCATATTCCAGAGCATCTCCCTGACAATGGATTTTCTTCACATGCAGCTCCTGTGTGTCCTTCCGAGAGAGACATTTTTAGGAGTGATGGGTTTGAAAAGCAGTGACAATAAATAAGTTATAGAGGGGGACAAGAGGTTATGCAGTAGTCTTATCGGATTTCAGTGAAGATGGGGTTGAAAGCACCACAAGTCTCAATTACTGGAAAAACATAGCCATACAACTCAGACTTAGTCTGTGCACTTCCTTTTTTTACATGATATTTCTTCACATCGCTGTCATTTACTTTGAAAGCAAATTTGCTTACAAAGTGGAATTGGACAGGACCTTTCCATTTGTCTATATTTCATGTTTGTTTTTCTTTCAGATAAGATTAATTGCTACAGATATTAATTTCATTTTCAAAAGTATCATAGAAAAGCCATGCACAAGCAAACTGAGAGGAAAGCTGACACAAACTCCTTAATTGTACATAGAAATACTAAGTTGATAGGGAATCTTAGATTGGAAAATATCTTCACTTTCATGCATCTCTGGTCAATTATCTCATAAGAACTTCTCTTGGCTTGGAACATTGTCTTGTGTTTGTGAACAAGTGCAAGCATCAGTAGATGTTTTTACAAGTGGTTTAAGGAATAAAGAAGAAAAAATATTCTTAAACATCAGTGAAAAATAGTGGATTATTGAGTCCAGTGTAGCTGAGAACATGCAGTCCCCTTTGGTTGGAGTTCACTGACAAGAGGAAGACAGAAGATTACTTGTTTATTTGTTTTGGTCCCAGCATCTCGGCCTGTGTTTTGAAGAGTTAAAGGATTGAACAGTATTTGGAGGCCACCCACCTCTGCAAGCATGCATATAAATTCTGGGTCCAAGCTTTGGAAGTGACTGTCAGTACCTGCAAAAGCATCAGAGCTTGGCAGTTGTAGACTTGCCAAAACCAAACACTGAAAAATCTAGCTCCAGACTTTTAAGGGCTGCTGAAAACCCATGGTATTTATCTTAAGTATGAAGTGTTTTTTTTATTTTAAACTTTTTATTATAAATTTTAAAATGATACCTACAAAGAGCACAGCCTGAAAAACTGTTCACTAGCCTTCAAGTCAGACAGACAAAGCATATTTTTTGGCCATCAAGCAGCACACTGCATCCTACCCAGTCCATGGGTAAACAAGGAGCCCAGCGGGAATTAGGTGATTCTGGAAAAGCAATGATTACTGACTGGGGCAAGTGAAGAGACATGAAAGAGTTCCTTGGGGTAACATAAAGGAAAGAGGGCACACATTGCTGAATGGGAGCAGAGGGAACATGAGACAAGAGATGGACACTCTTTTCAGCATACACCCTCACTGCATTTTGTCTGCAACCACCACAGCCACAAACACATCAAGGCTAAGTAAAATCTAAGCTTAAGGTGGGAGGAAAAAAAATAAATTAAAAAAAAAAAAAGTTCATCCTAGAGCCAAGGATTCTAAAGGTCATCAACCAACAAAAGACAAAGCAAATCCAGCATAGGATGTGGGAGCAGAATAATCTCTTCAGGAGAGCCAGGTAGCCTGACCTGCCCCATGACAGTGCTGGACATTTTTTTGTTTTCAGTGTTGTGTTTTGTACACGACCAATGATAATGACTGGGTGAAGCGATAAGGTATTTCATTATATTGGAATGCAGTTTCCTTTGCATTGCCATGGCAATGCAAGAAAAAATTTGATCACTAACTGAGAAACTTCAGTATATATTAAGCAGCTTTTCCAAGGAGAAAGCTGAATGACAACTATGTTTGTAAGTCTGATTTGAACTTTCTGCTTTTTATGCTGTATCAAAAGCCATGCATCTAGAGAAATCTGAAGAAAAAAAAAATTAGATCTTACTTACAGCAACTTAAGAGAAATGCCTGAAGTTGAGAGAATGCATTTAATTCTTACTAAATTGGCATCAACATCTTTAGCTGACTGCAAGGCAAGAAAGTCCAAACTCCCTTGAGACAGCAAATTCTAAAATAATCTTCTACTGCAGCACTTTGCTGTCAGAAGTTCTAACTCGTGTTTCTACTCATCTGTCTCCCTAATGTCTTCTTGCTCACTGGGGCAGGAGCTGCTATTTTATCCCTTATTTGTATGAGGTGTGACATAATAAGAACACTAGACCCACATCTGAGGCCCCTCAGGTCAATAGAAGTACTAACAGCCTCAAATTGTAGTTCTAATGGATTTGATTTTCCTTATTCCTACTGTTTTATAACTACAGGAATGTTCATTATGTTGCTAATGAGTGTTTTACAACTGAGCAGAGAATTCAGGTGCCTATGTCAGCAGCTAGTTGTGGAAGGAAGTGGAGGCTGGCAGGAAATGAGGTGAAGTGAGTCATCTACACAGTACACTCTCAAAATAAGGGGTCACAAATCTGCTCCCTGAATGTCCAAACTTAGACTACATCTGCCTCCTTGTTACCAAGGAAAGAGGACATGTCAAGAGTGGTCTTCTATTCCCAATTACCATCCACTTCTTAGAAGCTGTCCAAATAGCATGTGTTGTCCAGGAGTTGATAAGTGTATTTGTCCATGATGACCAAGAGTCAGTGGGGATGAGAAGAGGCAGCATCTACTAGGGCTGATAAGCAACCAAGGAGCTCAAATAGTTTCAGCAACCCGAACTTGAGCAGAAAAATGCCAAGAAAAGCTCTGACCATAACAAAGAATTTTGCTGCCGCAGTGATTCTCGAATAATTGAGATTGGCTCAACCACTGGAGGCAGAACTCCTCTGAGAGTGAGATAACAGCTCTCCAAAGCTTTGGAAAGGTCTAGAGTATGGTAAAGCCAACAATGCAAGTTGACAACAGCGTGGGATGCAATGTTCATATCCACAGAGCTTTCCCTTTGGTTATGAGTAAGGGCTAACATGGCAGCTGTGATAGAGTTTTTGTCAACGAAAGCATCTAAGTGTTTTGAATTTGAGCCATTTGAATAAGCTCCTATCATGAAGATGAGCTCCTTGTTCTCTGTCAGATTAAATAGCTCACCATCTCATTTCTCGTTGACATCTTCAGGTTCTTCAGGCAGGGTCCCTAATGGTTAACATGTCAGGATCTGCAATCCAGTCTGTCCAGCCCATATCTTAGCAGCTGTGACAGTGCTTGAAAGCCAGACTGACATCTCTCTAATTCAGCTATACATTCATGTCAGCTCTTGTAAACTTTGCATGCTGGGGATCTTTCTTTAAGCAGATGATTCCTGTGGGTGCATAGATTTTTGCCTGCAGACTCCTGCCAGGTCAAAACAGACAAACAAAAAAAGTGCATTTTGTTCTCCAGATATGATTTATTTCTTTTTCCCTACTCAGCACTTTACTGCAACAAGGAATGTTCCGTGAGGCCACCAGCCTAATTAAAAAGATCCTAAAATACAAGCATTTAGATTTAATTGTTCATGAAAAACAGGAATATATGCATATGGATATCTACAACTATTTTCCTATTTTTGGCCGAGTAAGTATATTTTCTGGGATCAAGTTAGATTCTGATCTCTGATTAATTAATGTGCAGAACTAATATGGTGCAAGGGAGTTTAGTGAAAAATGCATGTTTAGCTGCACATCAGTTTGCAGGTATACTCTCTGTACAGCCATGTACAGATCCGGAATTGTGTGGAAAAAAGTCTTTTGTCCATTTGCATTAGCAGATTTTTTTTTAATTTTATTTATCAGCACAATAATTCATGCTAGTTAGACACTTGGGTGACTTTAGATTTTGTACATACATGTTTATAACTAACTTCCTTGAAAAATCTAAGTCAAACACGGTAGAAAATGTTTAGGCTGACTTCTGTATCCACACACTTTGCTTTGTAAGAAATTGATTCTAAACCCTTTAGGAAAGGGAAGTAGCAAGAGAAAGTTCTGATCGAACAAAAAGGATTCGAATGACCTGGTCTCCCCAAAATATAGCTACTGAAACTTTGATGGAAGCACTTACCATTCTGTTCAGCTCTATTAAAATGGAAACAAGCAGTGCCACCACTGTAATACAGTAACATAGATATGCATCCTGCTGTTCCTCTTCAAGGTTCAAACTTGAGTTTGGACCCGCTTCGGGATTGATCTAGTTTTCCAGTCTTGCTTTTCCAAATAAGTGCCTGGGTACCTATGCTCTTAATTCAAACTTCCTCTTATCTTTATTATCCAGAATGTTCCTCAGAACAAAAAGACACTGGCAGACATTATCTGATGGCAGCTGAAGCCACCACCTTGTGCTCAAGGACAAAACGAGTCTTTTTGCCAAAGCTCAGCTTGGACAGGTTTGGTGGGAAAAACTTTCTGTTTTTTCACATGCTTGTTGAAGTTTGAGGTCTTTGACAAAATGACACATCAAACAACCTTATTTCGCTCAGCCCATCAAACATGTCATCATCATCACAGCAATATATTAAGCTAATTCATTGATAAATATAAAGGAAGCACTTGTTTGAGACAGGTAGATGTTTCATAGATGTCTTTGGTTTAGTCCAAATTGGTAATGTCTAGAAGACAGACAATGTTCTGTAACCTTCATGTTTATTTGACAGTGATCACTACCAATCACAGTTAAAATTACTTTAGCTTGGCAAGATTTTGCTTGTCACTGCATTTAGCTGCAAATAATGTAAATAAAGTGGAGAGTCACAAGCATAAAGACGAAGCCAATGGATACAGAGATTGACAAGTTTGGAAAGAGCTGCTAGGGTCATCTGGTACAGCAATCCCAAGCAATCATGTTTTTCACCACTACTCCCACCAGATCCAGAGGTATCCCTCCACACATTCCTACCATTCTATAAAACACATTTCAGGAAAGTCAGGAGTCCCACTAAAAAGATCAGTGACAATATTCCCTGAAACAAACTGTGCTAAATATGTCTTATTCTGAAAGATGCAGGAAGAGATTCTCACTTTCTCTGCGTCTTATATCATTATGTCACACAGTCATTGCAAAAGTCCTGGAACAAGTAGGTAAGGATTAAATGCTCAAGATGCACTTGTCTAATCGTTGTTTCTGATGGCATATGAGACATTCAGCTGGGTTAAAGTATGAAGTGTCTGCTAGTGAGAGTCTGTTGAATACATAACAGAAATAGTGAACATTGTCATTGGTTTCCATGAAAGCATACGTTTCAGGAGAAACATGACGATCCAAGGGGAAAAACAAGTAGAAATGGTAGATTTCAATAGCAAGTAGTTCCAACTTGAGAGACCTGAAAAAGTGTCCCCACTTTCCTGCTCTTTTTTATTTTTTTTAATTTTTTTTTTTTTTGCTAGTGCAAAACTGGTGTATGAAACACCAACTGGAGAATGAGTACCCATGGTGGGCCAGCAGCTACCAATGAGAAGGAAGGACCGAAGGGAAGAGCCGATTCTGTGGCAGAGGAAAATGATTTTTCTCACATACATGCCAGCTGTGAAATGTCCCAAATGGACACACTGAGTGACAGCTAAGTTCTGAGCTAAATTAGAGTTAGCTATTAATAGTAAGTTAGAGGTGTTAGACCTCATATTTTGCAAAAGGAATCTTGATTCTTCCTTCCCGGTCTAATTCAGTCAGGAAAAATTTGAGGTCTGCATACAGCCACAGCTATGATCTCACTGAGATTAAAGAGACATGGTAGGATATCTTACATGATTGATGTCCTGCCATGGATGGACATAGGCTCTTTAGCAAGGCTAGGTTGGGATACAGTGAGGAAGGGCATAAGCAGCCCCCTGGGATGGGCTCCTGGTGCCAGAGGGACAGCCTAGCCCCCAAACCCAAGTAACAAAATTTTACAGTTCCAAGGAAGAAAAGATAAATCCTTGCAATCACATTGAAAATTTCAGGTGAAAATACTCCACAAACTCAAACACTCAGTTGGTCAACAAAGTCCTCAACAAAATATTATACATATAATGTGTGTGCATGCATAAGTATATGAAGAGCCCACTGGTCACATTATCCTTCCTTTATACAGTGCCTATTGTCTACCATACAAAAAGCACCACCACTGAAGCAATTTGTAGTCACCATGTCCAACAGGCATCTCAAAGAGGCCAAGATGAAATGAGTATGGAGGTTGTAATCCAGTATTTCCTTAAAGGTTGGTCCTTCCCTGCTCCTATGCCCAGGTCCAGCTGGGGTGTACAGCAGCAGGCAGGACAGGAGTCTGCAGAGGTAAATAGCAAACCTTTGACTATAAGCCTTTCATTCTAGCAATAAAACCCATGTTGGCAATAGATCAGGTGGTAAACAGATGTGTTGATAGATCCTGCCAAGTCATTTTAAACTGCAGTTGTTGTGTCTTTTCTGTAACATTTTGATGCATATATTTGGCCCATTAGAAAAAAAATATAATTCTCAACCACAGTTTCTGTAAGGGAACAATTCCCTAATTCACTGCAGCTCTTTCTAGATAGCCAGACTAGAAAGTACACAATCTTTGGTTTAGGTTAGAGGTGTAAACAAGCTGCATTAGGTAAAAACCTGTTTGTCAGAAGTCTAGCAAGACAGTTCAGCCTCCTCTGAAGGGCTGCAGCAGTTACGAGGGCCGATCCCCCAGCCTTAGTGTTCACTAAGATGATGTGCTGGAGGAGCTAGTGTCCAGAAGCTGCAGAAGGTCTTTATGATTGCATTTAGAGTGTTATAGCACCCCAACATGAACACAGCTCCACTGATAAACCAGTGCTCAACTCATACTCTGCGGTGGCATGGATGTATCCTGCCTTGGGGCTGTACCAGGGAAAAAACACCCCTCTGGAAGTATATTTGCTGTGAGATTCATGGAGTACCAGTGCCCACCCTCATTTTCCTTCAGTCACAGTATCTACAAGGATTGTCCTCCTCGCAGCTCTGTGGGCCAGATCTAGCCCTTGAGCTGTGTGATGCCTTTTGTATAGGCACTGCAGCCTCCTGTCTGACTCACAGTCACCCTGGCATAACCTGATGTAGGTGAAGCCAACATGGGATGCCTATCTATAAGAGATGCCAACCCCACTGAGTCCAGGATCCTAACTACCCACCTCATAAGAACACTGCAGAGATAAAAGTAGGAGTAGCAATATCTGAACCTAAAGACAAGGACTGAGGGCATGAAGTATCCAGGAAGTCATCCCAGACACAGCCACTGCAGCTGTGCAATTGATCCTTCCCTCCCAGCCACTCTAGCATGGCCTTGGGAGAAGCTACTTAATATTTTTTTCAAGCCTAGGACAAGGCAAAAAATCATTTGGTTGGAAAATGGCATTTAGGAGAACATGAAATATTTCATTAAAAGCTATTGGCTTTTTAGAAGTGTTTCCTCATTTTTTTAAACTTTTGGTGTCATCCTCTGTTAGACTTTACTGCAACATGCAATGTAAACTAGCCTTTGGTTTCTTTTCTGGAATGATTCTTGTGTTAAGATACTTTTTCAAACAAAAACTTATCAAAACAGTTCATCTACAGAAAATCTGCTTTTGGGAAGCTGAAGCTTGCATTTTCTGGAGGCAGACATGGAGCACAGTCATTTAACACTGTTTATTTCAATATGCAACAGAGATACAAGACAGATTACTTCCCAGCCACCCCATCCAAGCACTGCACAGTCCTACCCCTACCTTATTTTCCTGCTATGAGGTGCCAGGTTACCCCACTGCAAGCTGATTCTTTCATTTCTCCAGCCAAATTCCTTGTTCCTTCTCTGCTCATGAACTTCTAATGTGGCTGGTGCAGAAGAAGCAACCTACTCTCCTACAAGTTGCCAAGTCACGTACACTGATCTCCAATGGCTCCCTCCACCTTGAAACTTGCCAAAATTTTGGGCAAAGCAAAGTTCTGTGCAGGATCCCCAGCTAGCCTGGAGAGGTGAAAGGGGCCAGCTAAATATGCTGAAAAAGGCCTCTTAGTGCTAATTTCATCAAATACAACTGATATTTCAGAAGAAGTACCTGAGAAGAGATTTTAAGAACTGCTTATGTGATGGTTTTATTAACAGCAGTGAGAACATGCACAGGGAAGCTTATTGATTTCCTTTATTGGGCAAAATCAGTTAGAGATGGACTGCCACTGCAGTACCAAATTACTGTGAGCTGCCCTCATGCAGAAAGGATCCAGAGGGTATGGCTGACCTGAACAAGCTGCTTAAGCACACAAAACTATGGATCTGATCTACTCCAAAGAACGAGTCAGGAGAGGAAGGAGGGAGGAAGAGAAAACGAAACAAGAGCAATAAATGGAAGGTTTATGGAAGCTGTCTGTGTCATTCTCTGCCCACTCTGCCCACTGAACCTGAAGAAACTGCTGCCATTTGATGTTTCACTGATGGATCTGCAGTGGTTCATGGAGATGTGGCATAGCTGGAGCATGCAGGGCCGTAGTAAGACATTTTTCAGGGGGTAGAGAAATGTCATCAAACCAATATGCATCCCTTTCCCACTCTAAACCCTCCTTATAAACTTAGATCAGTTGAGAAATCCTTGAGGTCTGGCTTCTGGTCTAGCAGATATGAACTATTGTGTGCAGTTACACTGGTGTTCCAGTAGACATGCATCGACCTTTGCTGGAGCAAATTACCTTCTACAACATAATGAAACAGCACTCAGCCTGCTCAGAGATCTGTGTGCTTTATCACAAACCTAGGGGTTCCAGAGGCTTGTGTAATTGCAGGAGGGAAATGGTGCGTGTAGAAGGAAAGGGAGAAGAATCAGCAAGACTCTTGCTGCAGGGTAGACAGCAACTGCTGGAAGGAAGGTGAGAAGGACAACCACTGTCAGCCCTCAGAGTTATTCACAGAAACCATATACTTCTTCATCCTCGTGCATCCATGACTAAAAACCTCTAAAGTCAAGTATTTTCTTATCCTGCAGTCCAACCTCACAAATGACTGACAGTCTGCAGTCTAGGAGTGTCTGTTCTAGACTCCCTGTCCACTCATCCAAGCAGTATAGCACATGGGTTACATGGTGAGTGTTACCCTACAGAAACTGGCCAGGCAAAACTTATCTGCCTATACATAGAAGATCCCATCTGCATACACATAGAAGATCCCCCGTCTTGTGTGCTTTAAGGCTGAATTTTCCCTATTCTACAGCTTCTAGCCTCTCACAGCAGATGATTGCGAGCGCCCCAATGTGCAGAAAGAGCTGGACAAACCCCCAGGGTCCCACTTTCTCCTGGCTCCAAACCACATTTGCACGTTGTTCAGGCTCAGGCCATACCACACTCTGCTCCATGCTGCACCTCAATAGATACAGTCCACACCTTGCCTCCCCTTCCTAGCAGCACATATCTCCTCCCTCACTGCTCTCTCCTCCACATGTCTCATCTAATCCCTTGTAGAAGTGTTCCTCAGAATAATGGCCAAGGATAAGCTCATTTAGCAGAAAGGATAAAGATGTCCTCTGCCAAGTTAACAGTTGCCCCCTGGAGACACTG
Source organism: Baryphthengus martii (assembly GCA_013396935.1). Classification (NCBI taxonomy): domain Eukaryota; kingdom Metazoa; phylum Chordata; class Aves; order Coraciiformes; family Momotidae; genus Baryphthengus; species Baryphthengus martii. The sequence continues at coordinate 4,874 of VWZK01021008.1, read as the reverse complement.
CTGCAATTCTGAGAATTTACAAGTCTATCTGTTAACTCCTTAGCAAGCATCCTGTGCTAACATCGTTAGGGACCTGAAGCAACTTGATAAACAGCCTCCCAGCGGTGCTAACTCTTCAGCTGTCCTGCATGTGAAACCTCACCAGTACCTTATAACACATTCAGCTGGGTTTTTTCAATTATTTCTAGCATGAGCAATATTTTTTAACATTACTCTTTTCCCCTGGAATGATCTGATGAGGAATACTGTATCTTCTATCAGGAGCCATCATGTCCATGGAGAGCAGATGAGCTGGGGAGGGGGAACTGATCTTGTCAGGGTCTGACACCAGCCCCTCTCAGCACCTGAAGCAGTGGCAACCATTTTGAAAGATGGTATTTGATTGCCACATTTTCTCTGCAAAAACAAGCATTTAACACATTTCAAAAAACTGCCGAGCGGACCAACGATATTCAACAGGAAACACTCAATAGAGGAATGTGTGTTTGTGTGTTTATGTACAACAGCTGGTTTGTTTGCTCTATGTTCTCTCTATTCCTTCACAACAAAGTAAAACAGCTAGATTATACTCCAGAAGTAATTTTAAAACAAACAAAAAAAAACCAAACCAAAAACCTAAAATGTAATAAAATAGAAATTAATTTAAGAACATATCTCATCATTATTATAGGCATGCACTGGCTTGACATCTCTTTCACAGTACACTTATTTTAATCTTCTCAAAGCTGGCTACAACTGTGTTAATTTTGAACTGAATAATTTCAAAGTAAAAATGATTTCTGAGCTACTGTAAGCATCCCCCAGGCTAGTAGTGAAAAACCAAGAAACACAAAACCAGCAGTGAAAAGCACACACGTGTGTGTTTCCTCTGCATTGTATTCACAGTAGTCATATCCCTGTCCATCTACCACCTGAGAGTAAATTAGTAAAATGTGAAAACAAAAACAAAATTAACCATGGCTTCTTTAAAACTGTCTTAGTTCAGTCTGTAGGAATAAATATGACCATGACTTGATCAAAATTGTGTTCCTCAATACAGGGAACTTATTAAGGACTACAATCCTTTGTGATCTGGATGTGATATATTTTTCTATTTCACTTACTTTTGAACTTAACTGCTGAGTTTCTGTTGCTTATTTGTGCAATAACTGCAGCATTGAATGAAATGCCTTAACTTTAGCTACAGATACATACTATCACCCTTAACTTTTCCCCGGTGTTTATGCAGAAACAGTAATTATTTTTGGCCCAACATGGTTCTCAGTCTGCCAATTCTGCTTCCACAGATGCTCTACATTTCTGCTCTGCAGTATTATTCTGCTGTTTCATGCACTATGTGCACAACAGTCATGGTCAAATGCTTTCCAGTTGAGGGTAACATCTTTCAAGGAGATAATATCTTGGGGGAAAAAAATGCAACTTACCAACTTTCCTGCTCCAAGTGGAGTCACACTAGCTTTCCTCCGTGGCTTCATGTTCTCATGTGCAGGCCAGGAGTCCACTCCTCTTCCTCTTTCTGATGCAGAGGCATTTGCAGCCTCAGCGTGTTAAAAATAATTTGTCATTAACCATTTCCTGGCTGTCATTATGATACTGTCACAAGGGAGGCCCAGCAGTTTAATGATATCTCAGCTGGAATTGAATATGACACCAGTAGTTTTAGTAGCTTTTGTTTATGTTGAACATCCGGACAAAGACAATCAAAGCACATATACAGTTGCCCCAAATACAGAGCTATGTCATCTGCATATCTAAAAAATACTGCTATCACTGTACATGTGCCCTACTTTAGTCTGATTTCAGATTCTTAAGGTAGTTGTGGATAATATGGAGTGTCCCCAGACCCATCTGCAACAGTAGTAAAAAGCATGTTTGATACTACTTCATTATTATTCCTTAGAGACCTCAGGCTGTGTTGTGTCCGGACTGTGCCAGGCACTGAGCCACAGTAAATAGCCATTTCCACTGTGCAAGCAAATGCTATGAAAGAGAAAGCCAGCAACTGTCAAACATTGCACTATTAGAAGTCACCAGAATTTTTCTGCTGCATTGCAAATCTGAATCTTTCCATCAGACCCACCTCCAAAGCTTCCAGTTCATCTTTCATGGTCATCCTCTGCCACCTACAACTGTACTGCAGCAATTACTGTCAAAGATAGGGGTATGAAATATATATATTTCTCAGGGTAAACATACAATCGAAGACCTGTGAAGAAGGTTCAAGTCTGTAAAAGGAACAATGCAGAGTTGTCAGCTGACTGGTTAGATATGAACCAAAATAAGACATCATCTCTAAGTTAGTTTTCCTCTAGATGTGCTCCTCAGGGTATTTGCATTTATATCATTTTTAATCAATCAGTAACTGATCAGATTCCTCCAGTGAAACCAAACACAGATACCTGATAATGTGATGTGGCCCCTAGCAATAATATAGTGTTAGTGGAAAAGGGCAGAAGGAGCTGGATCTTACTCGTCTGTCCTTCCAGCCATATTTGGCTCCCGGCTGCCCCTCTGTCAAGCACAGTGTACTCCATGGGCAGGATGCACCTGAGTCCCACAGAGCCACACCAACCTTTAAAAGCTTTCTTTTAGGGCTATGCTGAAGAAAGTACCAAGCAATGCATGCTTCCATGCAGTTCAAAATAATTCTCTTCTTTCAAGCTTGAATCCTCATCTCTTGGGCATTTGCTTTTGTCAAGCAGTGTCAGCAAGAGCTTGCTAAGCATTTAAGTATTCTTCAAGAAATAAAACCCAGTAAATAACAGCTGCCTTTGCACGTTCATATCTCTCTCTTATCCTCCCTTCACTTGGAGGCAATCCTGTCAGTTCCCAGGCAGATGCTGATTAGAGCAGCATTTAACCTTCAGCATCTCCACTTAACCATTCATTTTCCTCTGCGTGAGGTAACATGCAGCTTCCCGACTGACACTTGGACCATACTCTTCACACACCTGCAGCAGACCTATTTTGATCTTGTGCATTAGATGGGTGCACGCGGAGAGCTCAGCTGTTGCAAGAGCAAGGGTTGGATGGGAGCTTAGCAGAGAGCACCACAGCTGCGAACCCAGCCAGGAGTGCCAGCGTTGGGGGGTAGGTACAAAACTGCAGGAGAGAATATCTGAGGCACAGCTATCTGGCAGGCATCAGGACACACAGGACCTGTGGGAGCAGAACCAGCAGTTAAAGCCCACCACAGGGTAAATGCTTTGTGTTGCAAGGCTGCAAAGCATTGTGTGATCCTGGCTAACCTCTACACCTCGATTCACGCACAGCTGCTGGCACATTGCATCTACAACAAGGTCAAAAGCTCTTTGTGGCACCCAAAGCAAATTTGTGTTTAGTTTGAACACTCCATGTGTTTGCTTTCCTTTCCTCTAGGTGTGTTGTCACTTATCATTAAAGGTCAGGCTTGTGTTACTTCATTTTTATGTAATTGTTTGAATTTTACTTTTAAAATTGAACTTTTTGTGCTATTTTCTCCCTCCAGAAACCTGAAAAATTGAAAATTTGTCTTTTCCTCCTTCTGATCCTAGCTCTTGAAAACTTTATTTTTTGGGTAAAAAGAGTTTCATCTTACTGTAAATATTTATAGAATTTCAAAAGCAATACTTGAACATTTTACTAAAAAAAAAGTAATTGAAATTTTCCCTGTTCATGTTTTGCTGAAGGAGAAAACAAGACACTTTCAGCCACCTGGAATATATTCTTATTTGGGTCAGACTGCTATTTTGAGTATAGAACTGATAACCATCTGCAATTATGATTTGCAGACAATTGGATGAATGTTCCCTTGCAGTCTGAAAGGGCAGGTCACTCACAGTGTATCTTACTCATTAAAAATAAAGAGTAACATGACAGTATGTCACTGGTACCTTCAGCCAGATTGGCATGCTGAGCCCTTCCTCTGTGCTGGGACTATGTAAGTGGTGACTTCTGTCAAATAAGAGCCCTAGAGGAGGTATAATTAACAAACACATCTTCATCCCACAAATAATGGGATTCTGGGATGATGGATGAAGAACCTGGAGCTGCAATACATCTTCACATGAAGCATTACAGTGCTCTAGCTCTGCTGCTCCTTACTGACTTCATTAGAACACCAATGAGCTCTCTGAATTCAGCCTAATATTTCTGAAGATTTCAATAAGCATGGCTTTTCTTTTCTTTTTGAAAGCCATGCTCATTGAACTCTTCAGAAATGGCTTTTCTTTGAAAGCCATGCTCATGTGAGAAGTCTGGTGGAGGAGATGGGTGGGAGGACATCTTGGAGCAGTTCCCAACTCTTACTGGCTTGCCTCAATGAAGAAATTTGATTTGCTTGAGTTTACTTGCCTGTTCTATAGGCCGGGCATTTTCAGTATTTGCAGTCATCTGTATGCACAAGAAAAAAATAAAAAGACTGCATTTTCCCCAAACTGACCTGTTGCCTGGGTAATTTCATGAGCCATATGCTGAGGTCCTTCCTTAGGCAACTGCCCCGCTACAGTCAAAGGGACACTGCCAATAAGACAGACAGACAACACCGAGAAAGGGCTGACCAGGATGTATGCCTTGGGAGCACTCAGAAGTGCCTTTGTGCTCATAGATACAGACTTGATGGTCCTCAGGTTGCAAGTGTCTTAAAAGAGGCCCCTTGAAAATGTGTCCCAGGTGGATAAACTCAGGGAGATGGAAATTTCTGTCTCCTTCTCATATCTTACAGGGATACTGCTGTGAACTTTGCTGGCTACATTATTCCCAGTACTTTCCTCATATTCATAGTTATATGCATGCACATAGATATATATACAAATACATAAATATATGCTTATGCACACCTACATGTATATGCATACTGTGGGGATCGCCAGCAGGCCTGGTGCCTCTTTCACGAA
>VWZK01021006.1:34427-73990 GCA_013396935.1 Baryphthengus martii | reverse complement strand
GTCATCTGTGCATTTCAGGAACATTCTGGATTGCTGGAGCCCTCCTGTGTTGTCTCTCCAGCAGATGTCAGGGTGGTTGAAATCCCGCAGGAGGACCAGGGCCTCTGAATGCTAAGCCACTCCTATCTGCCTATGGAGGGCCTCATCTGCTTGGTTCTTCTGGTCAGGTGGCCTGTAGCAGACCCCTACTGTAACATCACCTTCCCCTCTCCTCCCTTTAATCTTAACCCATACGCTCTCAACCAACTCATTGTCCTTCCCCAGGTGGAGCTCCATCGATTTCAGCTGGTCACTGATGTAGAGGGCAACACCTCCTCCCTTCCTACCCTGCCTGTCCTTCCTAAAGAGCTTGTACCCATCTATCCTGACACTCCAGTCATGGGAATCATCTTATGTTGAAGTAAATTGAACAATCATTATAAATACTGAGACAAAAAAAAGGAATTTTATACCAAGGGTTTTTTTTTATTAAACAAAAAGGCTATTTAATGCATTCAAGTCATGAGTCAATTTTCTGTGACCTATTATGTAGCACTTATAGGCTTAAACAATTGTTTGCTTATGTAGATTTCCTCTCTCCCACCATGAATCAAGCACTAAACTCACTCTTTTATATCCAGGATGTGCAGGTCTGTGAGCAAAAACACTGCAGTCAGGATTTTTCCCCTGTTTTTCATGCGTCATATTCCAATCTCATGCAGTTTTCAGGCCCAGCAACAAAAGCATATTCCAGTTGATTGGTTGTTCTCAGCATAAGGTACCATTGCTGCCAAAATCCAGTGAAAGCTATTGTAGATGATTTCATGGGACCTGGGGATAATTCATTCTGCCTAAAAAGACACAAGCTAATTTTGAAAGAAATCCTCTTGCTGTCATCTGCTATAGCACATTCAATTTAGATAAATCCTTGAACAGGGATTCCTTATGCATAATATACAGTGTTAAACAAGTAGGAGCACAACCACGCCATTAAGAGTGTCCAAATGATTGCTTAGGTTTAGCACCCTGGTCGTCCAATTTCTTCTCTAAACTATTACACACAAAGGCAGAATCAAAAGATTAAAAATTTTCAAGTGACTGCTGAAGTTCAAAGAGTACTTGTATTTTAATAACAAGTACCGTACATGTTTCATGGAAGTGTTAGCCAGATGATCTATATGTTAATTAGACTGCCATTTGAAAAGGAAAATTATTCAAGTGCTTTCATCTCATTTCCAACACAAGCAGCCATGCTGAGTACATTAGGAAGCAACATTCCTGCATATTCTGGAGTCAGCTAAGCTCCTTTTTAGGCATTAGAGGAGGAAGAAAGAAACAAAGCTGATAGTCAATTTTATGGCAGAATGATTTTCAAACAGAGAGCAATCAATTCAGACAAAAAAAAAACAAAACCAAAACCAAAACAAACCCCAACTGTCTAAATTCTCCATAGGGAAAAAAAATAAATTGAAAGAAATCCTTAGGATTTTGTGTTGCAAAATTGTGGTTATGGTTTTCATTCCTGTTTTCTATCTGCAAAACAAACAAACAAACAAACAAACAAACAAGCAAAGAGGAAAAAATAAAACAAAATTGCCAAAGATCCTTCATGTAAGGAATTAGGGAGCTAGGTAACTGGAAGTAGGCTTAGTACTGGTGGGGGATGCTGAGAACTGGAGAGGCAGAGAAAGCAGGTGACCAGTGTCTGGCTCTGGCTCCCTGCCTGGAAGATTCTCATTGGAGTCACTTTCTACCTTCTGGCAGAAAATTAAATTGACAGGAGGTCAGGAGGTGAAATTGGCAGGAGTGTTCAGTTGGCAGGAAGTTGACAAGCTATGAAAACCTCAATTTTCCTTCTCCAAAAAGAATTTTGAAAAGTCTTTCAGTTTGGGGAAGGGGAAGAAGGACAGAAAAAATAAAATAATTTTAATTTCTTATTCCAGATACTGATATTTTCTCAGGACAGAAATTCATTTTCCTGGTCAGATTTAGAATGAAGTCCTCAGGCTTCATCACTGTTGTAATGTCAGCCTGGAAAACAGTCATGAGAAATGGAGGGGAGAGCAGGAACTCAGAAAAGGATATAAATGTGCCTCATCTCCTCACCTCTTTGTCTGGTATCCAAATAAAGAAACAATGAATGGAAAGATCCTGTCCAAAACCGTTCTTTAGCTAGTAGAGTCCCACAAAGATCTTGGTAACAGCAAGTTACATTTTAAAGGTATGATATGGCTCCTTGTGAATACTGTTTGAGCTGGAGTCATGCACCATGCAGATGAAACATGAAATCTTCGACTGCAATGCTTTGTATCAGGAGTTCTGTGCTATAATTCAAGATGAAGTGCACTTAATTTTGTCCTATAACATGAATTTGGTTTTGGTTTTAAATTTTATTTTATTTTTTCAGTAAACAGGGTTAATAAAGATTCTGTCTTTCCTTGATTAATTACATAAAAGAACACCTTAGAGATTAAACACGGAAGCCTATGAGTTTACCACTCAAACACTTGGAAATATTACTTTAAAAAGATGAGATGATACGGCTGTGAAGCAATAGCATTCTGTATAAAAGTCATAAAACATATTCACTTTTTTCTACAATGGATAGTTCAGGGAAAAGCTGGAAATGAAGCTATGTGCAACTCAATATTTAGAAGTATTAGGTATACATTGCCATTTTCCTCACTGTGTTAAGCTGTGATTGGCAAAATATTTGACATTATTTCTCACATTCAGTTCTATTTTTTTTGCAAGGTGTTGACTGAACTTTTCAAAACATTTATCTACTGATATCTTGAAATGTGTATTACCCAATGATTTAGTTCAGAAGAGTCACTGTAGGAGTGTGTGGTGGACTAATGACAGACTTCTTATGAAAATAAGCCACCAGTAATATCCCCCTTTATAATACATGTATATCATCTAACAGATACCAATGCAGCTGAAATAATTTACATCACGTAATGACGTAGCACCCCAAGATTACATTTACTCACATTGCTTTATCCATATATATATACATATAGAGAAAGAGAAAGATAGATATTCTCATTTGCAACTTTTCTGTGACTTATTTGAATGTATTCCCCTTATCTGTTTATTTCCCCAGTGGACAATTTCATCTCTTTAAGCTCTTTCTGCTCCTTCAAGTCATTGTCATTGAGTTTAAGCATTGTCTCCAAAAGATCAGTTATATCATATTAATTTAACCTTAAGTATCAATGACTTCCCAAAAGTGAAGTTGGTCTTCTTCACAGTCTAGTTAGGAATGCAAATGAAGGTAAGAACATTACAAGATCTATCATCTTATGTCTACAATTACCCATTGGTCTGGTCTATTTTCTGTACAAATGAAGTATCTGACCTTGCTTAGATTTCATATTGCTTTGTCACAGAAACAACTGTAGTCACGGTGAGGAATGCTGCAGTAAATGTTCAAAGACCTCCTTCCCCGTTCCCTGAAAGTACAAAAGTGATTTCCTACCATATCAGAGTCAGAACTTAACTTTTCTAGGGGCTGAATTTCAAACAGTTCTCAGAGGGTTGTACCTGTATTCTCCTTTTATATTGTTACATTGAAGTAACAGCAGGAAATAGGCAATTCCCTGAAACTCACAGAAAGGGAAATTACAAATATGTGACTGTGATTAGGAGAAGATGTATGAGACACAAGAGTGGTAGAGAGGGATTAGCTCCATAAGGAGCAATCAGGCAACAGTAAAACTACTCTCTTCCCTGGTCAGATCAAACCCATACTTTGTTTACAGTACAAGGCTCTAATACGGAAAAGAGAAGAAAACTCTCTTTTCCTTTATTTAGGGGTTGGACTGGATGACCTTTAAAGATCCCTTCCAACCCAAGAGAGCCTATGGTTCTATAGTTTATCTTTTGATTCTGCATCTGGCCTTCCTTTCCACTTTAGCAACTGTCCCAAAAAAAATGTGAAGATATTAACTGTGTGTATCAGAATGCATTATCTTCCATTTAATGCCAAATCGTGAAGACAAGATCCAGTACCACATTTACACTTGCAACTGCAGGTTTTTACAGCACTCTGCACAGCAGCACTGCCTCACCAGTTTCACTTGTGAAACCACTCCAGACATAAAATCTGTCACCATTGTGTGCTCCTGTGTAGCTAACCTGACAAAAAAACAATTATCTAATCACTAGAATATCCCTGACTTTAAACAAATAAAGTGTGAGAAAGAACATTTACATTTGGAGTCTTCCCAATTCCACTGGGCAGTAGTTCAACTAAATTTTTGATGAATGTCTTCTCATTTTTAATTTCTTTCACATTTGTCCCTTATATCACTTTAAAATCAATGACATAAGGTCAGCTGTTGCTAATGTGAGACACTTCAAGAGCAAATAAAATGAAAAGGATTGCTTCACATGGATGATTTATATTATTACTTAGGAAGATCCTATGCTTGATTCTCGAAAAATCTTAGAAAATGCCTAGAAAAATCTTTGTTTGTACATTTGTATTTCATCATTTACATTTTGGGCTCCTGGTGTTAAGTTTTAGTGTTTGATCCACATCCTAAAATTGCGTACTTTCTGAGTTTTGTGTCATTCTGAAGATTCCTGGGTAACCTGTTAAGGTCTCCTGAAGTTCAGCAATAATCAAGCCGATAAGCAATAGCTGCAGAATCCCCAGAAGGACTACCAGCAGATTTTAGCCCTTCACTGGGAGGCAATAATTCTGTCATCATTTGAAGAGAATGACCTATCTGGTTCTGGCAGGCATGAAGTCTGGTTCTAAACTTGCTCTATATCCCCCATGTGATGGATGCCCTGGTAACCAATGCCGTTAGTGTACTGAGCTATCACATGCCTGCCAAGAGTCAATCTTTAAACAAGGGATTCAGGATGAAAAATGCCTTTGTCTGTTCTAATTAGGATCAACACTTTTGCTTTCTTCATCAGAATCTGCTTGTTTCATTGTCTGAGCCTGACACTAGCACAGGTGCTGAAAGGGAAAGACATTTGTTCGTTTCTTCATTACCGGATGCTTTTCACTTCATATGTATCATCAGAAAAAAAGAAAGCAACAAATAAACTTTCCCAATGCCATCTTGATCAAGTGAGCTTTTCATTTGGAAGTAATGCTTACCATACCTTTCAAGTAGGTTGAAGAGTCTGTTTTATTCCTTTTACCATCTGGACACTCTTCTCTGAACTCTGATTTCTGATGAAGGGAGACATCAACAGGTGGTTAATAAAATCCTGTATGCTGTTTTCTGATATTTTCCAGCAGTGAGTAGCCATCCATTTGGCTCATTTGGAGAAACTGCCGTTTCTCTGCAAGATGTTGTCGGTTCTCAAATGAGACAGAGTAACAAATTATGCAAATATCCCTAATTCATTGCAATAGAAAACAAGCTGGTTTGCCTTCTTACTTACGCCTTGATGATTGATATTTCCTTAATATGTGTTCCAAAGTCTTGTGACAGGATGCAGATCTGCATTAGAAGGGATGAGATGAGGGTGACAGCAGAGAAGACAAGCAAGCTAAAACTTTTTGAAGGTTCAAATGGATTGGGACATCAATGTATATTCTAACACACACTGCCTATTCAGGACCACTTCTCTGGTTTCTAGTAGTGACTCCAGGAGTTGGAGCAGTCCTTGGTCCTGTCTTCAGAGCATGAGACCTATTTGAAAACAGCTGACTTTGCTCTTGACAACAGCCTGGATCTTACTCATCTAGATTAAGCATGGCAGTGGAAAGAGAGGTGACTGCACCTAGAGGGGGGATCCAGCAAGGACGAATTAATTCTCCTGTTTTCTACGCCTGGTGCACATGAACCTTCCTACTTATTCATTCAATGAGATCTAAGTTTTACCCTTCCTTGCTTGTCAGTAACTATGACAAACAACATGTGGTCTTTCTGAGCAACTCCTTTGTCCTTAGTTTGTTGGTCACAACTGATAGCAAAAGTGAGAAAATGAATTGTTTGAAAAACAGAAGGAAAGAGCAATGAGGAGACTTAAAGAGCTGATGGTTCTCAGAGTGCAGGTGTTATTTACACTTACTTTATTTGTTAATTTCTTACAATATATTTTTTGATTATTTGGTGGTTCCAAGAAGCTCTAGTAAGGAGAAATAGATGAGATGATTTTTGCCTGCCTGGAGTCAAGTACTGATGACACTTTCACAATCAGGAACAAAGGTGGATGAAGGGAGACATTTGTTTCACAAACACAGACAATTCCTTTTTTAACAAGGTGATTGACAGAAGGGGTATAACCTGCTCCTCCATTACAGAAGGATGCTGAAGCATAGAGAGCAATTTACTTCTGTGCAATGACATTCATTCTTTTCTTAATGGGCACCTTGGTGTTTCTGATTTCAAAAGGGAGTTTTCCACAGCAGTAGAAAGGCTATTTTCCTGGGTTTATGACTCAGATCAAATTCTGTGCTTTATCACTTCAGTATACCTAAAATGAAAATATTCATAAAATTTTAATTGTATTTTTATTGCGGAGTCTGTATGCACACACAGGCTTTTTGCAGACTCCTCTAGACAAAGCTCTTCTTGGTGCTAATCTCCAAGACGTATTTGATATATGTATACTCATGTGTGTTTGTACATACATATTTATGCTTATATACACAGACATTTGCACAGTGCTTAGACTCTGTATGTATGCACATATACAAAAAGGTAGGCTTGACTCTGCTTAAATGAGCCATGCATCCGTGTAACCACAGAGGATTCAGGGAACTTCTCCCCAATTATTTTAGTATAAATGAGAGAAAAATAAAGGAACTCTTGAGCCATTAGAAGGCTCAAATGGATCCCAAAGACATGTCCCATGTTACCTGTTCACTCAGTTTCCTTCAATTCTGTAGTACTAGAGTTCTGTTGCTGTAGAATAACTACACGCCATCAGTGCCATGCTCTTTGATGAACACTTGAAATAATGCTTCTCTTTGGCGGTTTAGCTGACAGCACTGGGAAAAGCATGGTTCTTAAGAGTGGAGCTATGCATCACATTCATGATGACATAATTTAGTAAAGAATTTGACTTTTTAAGAAAAATTTGGAGGTTAAAAATATACCTTAAAACCCACAGCAAAACACCTTCCCCTTTATAAAAATCTGAGTACCACAAGCTTATTGGTCCTACAGAATTCCATTTCAAGATTCAATAACATTGTTATGGCTATGAAACACTCAGCAATGGACATCAGGACAGCAACCTTTTCCTTTCCGTCTCCTTTTTTTTGCCGTTCTGTACTGGTTGTTTGCACCAACACTTTGTGCTCCTTTCTTTTGCTTCATGAGATTTATTCAGTGCATCTTGAGGACAATTGATCAAGAGGAATGTTTTAGTATAACTAATTATGCAATGTGATGGTTCTGCCTGGTCTTTTCAAAACATGGTAAATACTAATTGACTGTATAATTGATAATTGCTCTGTTTATAGTGATTGTATATAAGAATACATTTAGACTGGCAATTAGAAGAAGGAAACATGAAGAAGAAAATTGGAAGCAATTTGTGGAATAGGCCATGAGTGTCTGGTAGAGCTTAAGGGTATGTCTACCCCATTTAAATGAAGAGTTGTTCGGCTTATATCATTCAATCTAACAGGTTCACACTAAACCACACCGAAGGAAAATAAAAAGGTCCTTTTATTTCCCTAATTCCAGGTAATGCAGTACCTTACACTTTTAAAAGCTTGTTCGAATTATGACCTGATTTAATAAACTGTAGAGTCCTGGAGTAGCTGTACATTAGGATCAAAAGAAGCAAATCAAGACAGCAAAACAGTTTTTAGCTGAAAATTCATGAGTTCAGAGATTCCATGATGTAACTTCCTAAACTAACTGATCTGAGAGAGAAGTGATCAGGCTTAGATGTTTTCAATAAAGCTTGAGAATTTCTTCCTACCACTTAACTTTAAGTAGTGTTTTCCCCCACCATATGTAGTCTATGTTTCTTTGCACGCCTTTATACATTATATATTTTGAAGTATTTTTGGGGTGGTTTTTTTTGCCACCTATCTGTTAATTCCATAAATATTATTTTATAAAATTTTCAACAATCGCCTCCTTCTATGAACATAATCAAATATTAAAGGAACCAGATCCTCTGTTTTAAGAGTTAATGGGAAAGTTGTAGCACATTTCATCTGACCCAATGAAGATAGCATTCACATTGGTAATATTCATATTCATCAGGTTATCCTGAATATAAAGCAGCGTCACAAAATTGATGGAGTAAGCACGTCAACTGCACTAGTCCAGGTGTGTCAGTCAGAATGATAACATGACTGTTAAGTATCCATCTTGCCTACTGCGTCAATGTTGTTGCTAGTTCTGACAATTATTCATCTCTCCGCTGTGCTCCTTTTGCTGTCACTAACAGACCCCCCTCCTTGTGTCAGTGGGTGGATCTGACATTGTTAGAGCCAGACTTGGGCTAATCATTGCCTTCTGAAAAAAGATCCAGCTGCCAGAGTAGGCTGACCAATATTCTGGGGTAATTTGTCAAAAATTAACGTGGCGACAGTAATTCCAGACAACTTTTCCTAAATGCTATTAACAAAGGCAGTGTCATATTCGAAAACAACTTCTTCTGGGGTGATTAATTAATGCTGGCAAGACTCCTTCTCTTCTGTCTAGGTTGAAGTACTGCTCAGTAGCTCCAGGACCATAAAAAATGGTTTACACTTAGAAAGGAAAGTGATATTTCAAGACATGACAGAGAGACAGAAAATGTCCACTAGATATGGCATAAGGAGGAATATGCTTCCTGGACAGATATGCAGCCAGTAGTTATCATTGCTGCAGTGACATAAATATGTGGTGCTTCTTGGGATTTACCTTATTTGAACTTAATTTTGAAGGATGTTTCGTCTCCATGGCCTGGCTTTTTATCTTTATTTACTGCCTCATATTGACTTACATCTCAAAGAAAATAAAGGAAAATGAAGAGGAAGAAGATTCCAAACAACTTACTCAGAAGAAAGAGCAGGAAATATTGTAGTAGAAGATATGGCCATAAGATTGGGCCAAGTATATAGGTGAGGTATCAGCAGTACCTTATCAAATTCAAACACAGTTTGAACAGCAAACAGGGCAATGAGAAAAGCAGTAGCTCTTTCCCTCTTTCCCACCCCACTAATTGCAACACAGAGCGACGCTGGCATTGGATCAGAAGTGTGAGTCCAGCTCTCTTAGCCTATGCTGGCTAGGACTGAACTCCTATGCCAGATCTGCCAGGGCTATTCTGTTTCTGAGGCCAGTTGGCATGCAATGCCTTCCACTAATGCTATAAATTATCTTAGCTTCTAAAACCACATGGCCACATGCAAATTGTATTCAGGGAGTGGTTTCTGGCCTGTTTTAACTCCCAAACCATGCTCAATAGTTCTGGGGCAACTGCTAGCTGGCACAGTTCAACACCGTCACAGGATGCATTTTAATAGCATGAACAGTTCTATTGCATTTTCTAGAAACCCTCCTTGGCACTGTTTGACGCACTAATTTTACCAGCATTGGTTTTTGTGTCCAGAACCACTGTGTGTGAAACACTTTTTTCATGATGAATTAATTGGATTAAAGTGTTACTAGAAATGTAGCCATCAAAATTGTTTTCATTGAGATACATTTTCTTTCTGTTTTTCTTGAGATTTCAAATGTCTTCTGATGTAAATAAAGTGGACCACAAATTTGCTTCCCTTTATGTGCAAAAAATGATCAGACAGTGTGAGAAAGAGCTGCAGAATCTGCAAACCCCATTGTGAGTGAGAAATGGGCAATGACGTTCTTATAGTTCTTTTAAAAACTTAGAATTGGTGAAAGATGAAGGAGATGTACAATTGTCAATAGAACTTCTAATTCTCTTGGCCCTGAGATGTCCAGAAAAGCAAGAGATATGGAAAATAAGTGCACTTTGATACCACTAGTGCTCTACTGGACTTTGCTCTGTAGTTGTCTATTGAAATCCATCAATATTTCAGGAAAATAGCTCATCCCTCTCAAAAGCATGACTTAAGTTTCCTTAATAATAGTCTTGCTGCTGCACAAATCAAGCAAAGTTCCCTAAAACAATGAAATGAGGTAGCATTTTGTAAGCAAGGTGTCCACAGAGCTTTGCCAAAACGATTTAGCAAATGGTCCTGAAAGGGTTATTTAGGGAGATGTGACAGACCTAAGCACACTGCAAATATTGATATTTATGTGTGCTTTGGATACAGCAACTACTTAACTGTGAGAGGAGGATGATAGAAAGATTTGCATGGATAAAACACTGCACAATACAATGAAGACAGGAGATTTACTCACTGGAACACTAGATAAGCTTAAGCCATGGAGATTGAATCAGTAGTGGCATTTTTCCACAGACTTAGGAAGCTTTGAGCATGGATTTTGTTTGTTTGGGTTTTTTCCACTTAAATATTATAAAAATAGGCATATGAAATAACTAGGACAGACTGGAAACAAACAAACATGGTTTTCAGGGACTTCATCATACCTGCCCATACTCCCATACCAGGAAAAGAGCTACAGGTCAATATGTGGATATATGTGGAACTAACTGTAAGCAAAATCAGAATCTGGTTGAAAAATGTCTGAAAATTTGACTTTTAAGATATTTGGGCACTGATTATGCATTTTGCATTATTCTTAGTTCTCCAAGCATAAGAAGCTACTCCTGCTACTCCATAGATAGATGGTATGTGGAATGTGAAAGGTATCGACCTTTCATTTTGCAACAAATTTGAAGTTTATCCAGTATTCAAAATCCCTGTGGTAAACTTGGACCAAGTTCTAAATAAACACAGCTTTGTTTGCTTGGGAGCTATGTGGATCTTGATTCATAAGGATTCACCTCTGAAAACAGGGAGAATTTATCTTGTATTCAGAGTCTGGTTCTACTTTATTTTTAATGGTATTATTCTCTTTCAGCTATGCAGTACTGAAACAGAGCAAGCTGACACAGGCGGCTTTGATGTTCTACAGCCACTGGTGCTGAGGTTTTTAATAAAACTCAACGTAGGGTTACACCAACCATTGGTTGTCTGGGAACAGTCACCCTTATTTGTTATGATAGGAATTTTAAGCAAAGAGCAATTGAAATGGCTCACCCAAGTATGCTGCTGAACTGAGAATGGAAGACAGTTTTCTTGAACCCGTGTCATGATCACATAGTTCTTCCTTTCTATAAAGCAGAAAGTGTGTAGTTTCTTTTAATCAGAAACAGCAACAAAGTCAGTAAGAAAGAGTCAACTAAAAGCTTGTTGATAGTTATCCCGGTACATGGTTCTAAACATAAAACAAACTCCTAATAGCTCATCTGTTATTACAGTATTTCAGTAAAAATGCCACCTAAATTCATGATGACGAAACATTTTCACATGCTGTTTAGTCATTAAATAATGATAATAGAGTAGAAGAAAGGTAGCCAGTTACACCAAGACAGGATGTGGTAAAAGAGGGATTAGTCCAAACTTTCCCATAAGTCTAAGTCTCATCATCCCTTGACTGAGAAGCACAAGTGTAGTGCTGCTGTGATTTCATCCCAGCCAGCAAGTAAGCACCACACAGCTGCTTTCTCACTCCCCCTCACTGGGAGGGAGAAGAGAACTAGAAGGGTAAAAGTGAGAAAACTCATGGATTGAGATAAAGGCTGTTTAATAGGTAAAGCAAAAGCTGAAGGTCTGGCCATAAATACTAAGGTTTGCTGTGCCATTTGACACTATCTTGGTTTGGGTTTAATGCAGAATTCTTCAAGGAGCTTTCAGGAGGAATGAAGACACAGCACACATCTGATGTCTGGATTCAGAAGGCTAACAAGGAAGAGAAGATTGGCTGCTAGGACACACTGGAGGAGAGAGTAACAGGACAACTGTGGTCCAGAGATGCAAATGGGAGTTCAGTCTCTGGAGCAAAAGGTCCACCAGCGAACTGGCAAGCATACAGAAATGAGGTTCTTCTGCATAGAGAAAAGGTCAATAGGGCCTTAAAGGGCAGAAACTGAAATATTGTGAAGATCAAAGGGAACTGTAAAAATTAGAAGGAATGAGGAAAAAAAGGATGAAAACTGGTAAAAAAAAAAAAAAGAAAACAAACAATAAGTACACCAAAATCTCACCCAAAGCAAGCTGAAAGTTTGCTTTGTCAAGGTCTTAGACTATAAAGAGTTAGAGACAAAGTCCATACTCCTTAGCTTCTCTATACATAAAAAGCCCAAAAGTAATTCTTGGAGTCCAATCTCAGCTGCAGTACCTGATTTTGTAATTCATGTCCAAGAATGCAGGATTATAATGGTTCTTATTCACTGCTTTGGGAAAATTCTTTGTATGTGCGAGTGGAAATATATATAGGGTCAGGAAAAAAGGAGGAGAGGAATATCACTGATTGATGAGAACTTGTTTCCCTGTGGCTTTTGGAAAATGTCATGGTGTGTCATCCTCCATGTTATCAGAAAATTATAATGCTCTGAAGAGTAGAACAAGAAAAAGGGAGATGTCAGTTTTTTGCTGCTGTGATTTCCCATGGAAATAATAGTTTCCTGCTACTATGAACAGAAGTGACACAGCATGAAAAATTACAGGCTGTGAGTAACATACTATATGACACCTTTGTACTGAATAAAATTAACAGTGACTGAGTCAACACCCTTGATGTGCCACCACTGAAAAGTAAAGGTTTGAGTAATACCAGTAGTACCAAAGCCCTACTAGGGATCCATGTACAGCTATGAGTAAGAAGTGACCATCCATGACAAGTTGGGTGGGATACACTAGTTCAGAGACATTGGTCAACATTTGTAGGAAATCATTTGAGAAAAAGAGTTCAGTGGCTGTAGGAGACTCTAGTCTGTCATTTATACTGTCAGAAAGCCAGTCTGCATCTAATCTGATAAAAGCACGTGCTTCCTTCTCCATAAACCAGTGTCTGAGAGTTGCCTCAGTACCAATTGTTTGCCATAAGGCAGTCTTCCAATCTTGTTAAAAAAACCAAAATAAAAAAAATCCCTTTTATCTACATGAACACTGAAAGTTCTTGAAGGGTTTTCCTCAGCTCCCTAGACAAAACACTGTATTTTACCACACTCCATATGCAGAAAAGAAAGAGGAAGTTAATTTGGCCAACTAAACATCTATGAGCTTGTGTCAAAATAGGACTCTTCAAGAATCAATGAATTGCATTTTTGCTCCGTGGCAGTAGAATAATGAAGACTGTAAGCCAATTGGCACCCAGGAGAGTGTATGTCTGGAAAGCACTTCCTAAAAGGAGCTGTGATAAAGCTAAAGGTTATTGCTCTGAAACAATAAGACCCTGCAGAACCGATGCAAAGCTTGTTGAGCTTTGGATTCTTGCCGTCCTACAGAGACCCGGCTCTGGCAGGAATAAAGCCCACATTTTTTCAAAAGGGATTTCAGTGTTATTGAAAGCAACTATTTGCTGTGAAATCAGTGGGGTGTTGCATACTCAAAGACCTTTGAGTACCTGGGCTGTAATCCAATATGATAAATAAAAACTGCTGATGACAAAAACGGAATTTAAAACAACAATACCAAGTTAATGGAGGCATTTCAATTCTGTTTCCTAATCGTATGCAATCCCACAGCTCACAGAGGAGATACAAGGTGAGAAATTTGGGTCCTGATGTTTTATGCTGCAGTTTTTGTTACCTTTAAAGCAAAATTCTAAAATCAAAAGAACATCCTTGGAAAGTAAATGAATGAGTTAAACTCAAGTGAGGATAAAAAAATAAAAATGCCAAATCAACTTGATTTCTGAATTGCATCCTAGAATAAACTACAGTATTAGGATAACGAAGCATTTTCGCAAACATTTTCTACACGTGGATGAGCTGGAAACATGTGTCCTCCTCCTCATTACACACAGAATGGGGGCGACCTCTGCCTCTTCTCTGTCCTCTGGAACAAGCGGAAGCACCTTGACAAGTGTTCAGGCTATACTTGCATATACTACAGCCATTCTTTTGCCTCCTTTAGGAGAATAATCACGATAATTGGATCATGATACCTTATTTAATCATTGCTCCATTTTGAGTAAAGATTTTTTCTCTATGGTCCACTTTTGCATGAAATTCATTATAAAATGTTGACGTATGTTATTCATCAAGCTCTTTCCCATAGCACTTGAAAGCACCATTTTTGAAAAATAACATCCAGCTGTTGATACCACGTTGATCACGGTTATCCTTTAAATGTATGTCTGATGATGTCTAACTGACCTTTACACAACAGTTAGGGATTAGGCGAATTTAAATTGAAGATATTATCTAGGTTTACCGCCCTTGTCATTTTTATCCTCCTTTAAGACTAAATTTTTTTTATGAAGCAGAATTAATTCAATGAGGGATCAATCTGGTACATATTTGCTCCCCACAGTCATATTATTCAATTAACACGTTGGTTCAAAGTTGTACAGGTGCATTTGTGGATTAGTAGCTTTTCCTGCAAAGAGCAGTCTTGAGAGATTAAGGGCAAAACTGCTGAGTACTTTTGAGTGAACAACATGACACATGAAAACTCAACTTTTAGAATATGTAGGGTCTTTGTAGGACTGAGTTATAATGAATAGCATGAAATCTGCACATGGAGTTTTTCTATAATGAAAAGAAAGACTAGGCTAAAAAAAAAAATAAATTAGTTTTATTTATAATTTATGAATTATATACTTCAAATATGAACAGATGAATAGAAAAACTCTTTAATATCTGTACTGTCACATACCCTTCCCTCTCTCCTACAAAATATCACAGACATCTGCTTGCTAACCCATTGGTTT
Source organism: Baryphthengus martii (assembly GCA_013396935.1). Lineage (NCBI taxonomy): Eukaryota > Metazoa > Chordata > Aves > Coraciiformes > Momotidae > Baryphthengus > Baryphthengus martii. Next base: position 59,219 of record VWZK01021006.1, on the reverse strand, counting down.
AGCTACTGATTCTTTGACTAAATCACTTCATAGCTCCTGGTAACTCCTGTAACTGCTTCCCTCACATATTTGGGACTGCCTGGATTTACTCTTACTGTTGAAGGATGTGATACTTCCACAAAGGATTACCTCTGGACGCAAAGATTCTTCATATCCGTCATCTCAGAGTTTTAAAGTCTCTAAGGCAGTTATTTAAATAAACACAAGTATAACAGCTCATCCTCTAGAAAGGAGATAAGAAAGTAAGCAAGCTTTGTCATCTGGGCTTAATAAAAACTTCATCTTTTCTTATTTTAGGGACAGCTCTAGGTATTTGTAGGTTACAAATGGGCAGAAAATGACTTCAAAATATAAGATCTGAAAGCTTTTTTCTTCCAAATCAGGTGAAAAGTCCCATCTTCAAAGTCTATCATTGAAAAAAAATGTGAAGACAGGTGCAAAGTCCATCCAAGAAAACTCTAACAGGGTAACAGATTCAAATGTAAAGGACAAGGAATTGTTAAGAAGGAGGAGAGGGAGAGAATGACTAGAGATTGAAGAGAGTGGCTGGGGAAGGGGGCCAAAGCTAACCCCCAGACAGAGTTAGTTACCAGCAGACCCTTCATCTGACTCACTCTATGACAAGGTTAAAACACATAACTGAAAGCTCCCACTGCTGAGGCAGAAGGAGGATACACCACTTCAGCTGCTTCACCACTGCCCCATCATTTTTACATTAACATAAGCTTCTGGACTATCTGCACCCCCAGGCTGCACTGTGACAGTACAGATAAAGGAAAGAGTGATTTAGTGTCTCCTAGTAATACTGTTTTTCCCTTTCCCTTCCAAGGCTCAGTGCACGAATTGGTTGTTTCCTTTGTGAAAGCAGTTACATAAGTGTGATCCCTGTGGGCATGAAACCCTCAGGTGACCCATAAAATAAGTACAGTAGAAAAACGTACAGCTTTCTCAAAACTTATCAGAGAGATCAAACAAGCCCCAGTGTTGGTGTGAAGAAGATGAAAATGAAAGTTATGCAGGGGCCCAAGCAGGCAATGAGATCATCTTGTGGAAAAGAGAGACCAAGCTGTAAGATCAGTTTCACTTTGACACGAAACGGCACTTTAACTGTTCACACAGAAAACACCCAAACTGGTAAATAAAGCAGAATAAAGTATGCTTTTTGGCACTGAGATCATTTAACACAGCAGCTTCCATGTCCTCACTATAAATCAGTACTTTTACTCAAAATAGTGAGGTCTTGTCCTAAATGCCTAGTTGCAGTAGTCCATGATCTTAACTAACTCTTGACTGTCCTCAGGCGTTACTCAAAAAAGTTCTAGTTGACCCAAGCCGTTGACCTGCCTATTTTTACTTTATTAGTATGGACACAGTCATAGCTGTTCACAGTAATGATTTTTTTAGTGTCTCCTTCAGGACACACTCTCTGATTAACAGTCACTGAGAGTAGAATTCAGCTTCAGATCAAAACACTTATTGCACAAGCACATAAACGTAGACAAGTTACTTACTTAAACATCTGTATGTAAAGCCACGTGAAATGTCATATATGCTTGAGAGTGAAGGACCTAGGGAGATAAGTTGTAGGGCCTGTGCTGTTCTGCAGTGGCATCTGAGTTGAGGGAAAATATACCAGAGCATATCAGACCACGATAGCTTCACATCCTTAAGATGTAAGTCAAGCTGTAAATTTCCATTATAGTTAGTTAAGTTAATGCATTGTCATGTAGTTGAAATTCAGTTTTCTATATAAAGGGGTCTAGCACCATCTGAGATGTTTAAAGCTGTCAGAAACCTTCACATGGGACTGGCAAATATAATAAAGAACCTATGCCCTTCTGGAAAGAGGAAACTACTCATGGTACTCTAAAGTATCGCAAATTACAGTACGCACACTGAGGTGAACAAATCAGGTCAATAGTCTCTTAAGGTATGGTAAAAAGTGCCAATGCTATGAGTTTGTGTAGTAAACTGGGGCAGCAAGCCATCAGGAAATGATTTAAAATAAAGTTGATCAGAATTTTCCTCTGGCAATAAATTTGAGTGAAACAGAATGGCCTCTGTCTGTCCTATTAAACTCTCTTAACCTCCAAATCAGAGCAGCCACATCCAAACTGCCTATTGGAAATGATCTCAAGCTTGTACTAAGGCCTAAATGTATAGGCTAGCCCAGATTAAAAGCACGCCAAAGTTAATCACAATTTCACTGTAGGTGGAATGAAGCTTCAGAACCTATGAATGTTCCCTCAAGCTAGTTAATTAAGTAGAAAAGACATAATGAAGGGATTTATAACAAAGACAAGTAAATAGCTTACCATACCTGAAAGAGTTTTGCTCATCCCATCTTAATAAGTGCCATTGTTGGTACAATTGTCCTAAATCTGGAGTTCCTTTAACTGCCAAAAAGATGGAAAAACTGGGATTTCAGAAAATTCTCTTAGGCATCCACCTGCAACTTTAAGAATGCTCATAAAGTTGGAAATTGAGCCTAAGTGCATACTTTTAGGAGTAAGGTTCCCATGTTCTTGAAACATTTCTCCCAACCCGTTTCTTCTTTTTGGCAGCAGCATGGATTATTTCCCATTTCAGTTGTCACCCTAACAAAAGTGTTGTAGTAAAATTGTGCTGCTTTTCCTTGCTACAAAAAGCTTCTCCTGCTCAGACGTGAGCCCTATTTAATCTCAGGCCAGAGCAGTCACACAAAGATTTTTCTCCCCTCAAGCAGAGGTTGCAGACCATTTTGTTTAATAGATGCCTATCAGGAAAGCCTGCAGTTCCTCATGTGTGAATGAAACTATTAAACCCCAAACCTCATTACACAAATAATGTCCATTCTGGTATTTCAAAGTACTTTCAGCAAGGTGCTCACAAGAGTGTTATAAATGATCCGTAAACACTGGAACACTATAGGAACAAATTGTAGATTGGGCAATTTATTTTCACGAAAGTTTGCTGCCAAAGGAGAAAGCAATCACCAGGGTCACTTGAGGGCCCAATCCTACAAAAGCTCCTCTCCTGTGTCTTCTTTGCTTATGATATGACACCGCGTAAATCAGAAAGATTAGTCCTGTGAGTAAGCTATTCTTAGGTAACGAGTTTGAGATATCGTATTTTTACTATGTAATCACATAAAACAAGCGTCTACTTTATATGTTTATAGGTAATTCCCTCACATTTCTAAATAATTTCTTTTAATTCTTTCTGACAGATATGCCGTCACTATAAGCATGAGGAATTAAGAATAAAATGAGGAAGTAAGAATAAAAAAAACCATGAACTAAGCAAACATTTCACATGATACTCGAACAGGTCTTGTCTTCATAGAAAGAACGAAAAAAGAAAAAAAAAAAAAAAAAGGAGAGTTACTTCTTGAAATTGTGGATATCTTCAGTGTTTATGACTTCCAGGAAAGTGGAAAGGCTGAGGAATGAAAGCCTGCTTTCATTCAAGTGTACCATGTGTGATGCTTCCAATTTATCCCAAACAAACCAAAAAAGCCCAAATTTCTGTGGTGATTTTTAATATTAACTTACTTAACTGTATATAAAATTGAGCTTAAATCCTACATATTGCCATTTCCTGTATCTGAACTATGGAGTTAGTATCCAGTAGCTACAGACAGCTTTTTGATAGCTTTTCAAATTACACTACGTGGCACAAGCTGAGGTGACAGGACTAGTGATGGAGACTCCAAATGGACTGTGGTTTCGTGATGTTTTTGTCATATTATCTTTTAGGTCAGCAATGGACTGATTCTGAAGACAGGCAGAGGGAACAGCTTCACGTTTATCTGTACCAGTGGTCTGCTATCTGTTCTTGAAGTATATTTCAGAGCCTTTGTGGTGGGTTTGACCTTGGCTGGCTGCCAGATGCCCACCTAACCACTCTCTCACTACTCCTCCTCAACAGGACAGCAGGAGAAAATAAGATGAAAAAGCAGGGTTATTTCTCTCACTTTTTTTCTTCACTCCTCTCTCTCACAGCTGCTACACAGTGCTTTTTACTCTTTTAGAAATATGTTATGACAGAGACACCACCACCTTATCTCATGAAGTAGGCTTTGGTCTTTGGTCGGTTAATTTTGGAGCCTTCTGGAACCAACTGTGTCCAACATGGGGGCAGCCACCGATCTCTTCTCACAGAAGCCTCCCCCGTTATCAAAACTTTGCCATATAAACCAAATACACTCTCATATCCCATTACTCTGGTATTAGCTTCTATCACAATCTAACCTGCATTTTGGGGACAACTACTCTGCATCGAGACTGCAAATGGAGAGGTGACATTCTGGTCTTATATTAGCTCAAAAGACTCCCAGTGTACCTTCACACTAGGTTTATTGCCAAGTGTGCATATGGCACAGTTGGAAACTGGATTTAAGGATAGTGAAAGCAGTTGAAGTCATGTAATCGGTCTTTGATGATTCTCAGGCTACCTAGGTGTGTATTTCTCGTTAGGAGTGTGAATAAGATAAACTGTTTCTGTGTAGTGGCACTTTAGGCATCATTATCTCATCCTTAGGCTTTTCACACTAAGAATGATATCAAGCCCAAACTCAATAGAGAAGGGTTGCCTCAGAACACCAACCAATATTCACTCTAGATTTCATGCTAATGCTCACAGGCTCTTGTTTAGGACTTGAGACTTTCCTTTTGCTAAGTACAAATCAGAAACACACTCCAGATACAAATCCAGAAGTTAAAAATTAGTGGGAGACTAAGCCAGATGTATAAGTTATTCCAGACCTTGCAGTAGCAGTATCCCTACAGTCAATTCTCCACATCCTTTAGAGAAGGTTGATTTGGTACCAAACCAAAAATAGTTTTGTATAAATGAATCTTTGCATAAAACTGAAATTTGACCTGATGGCGGTTTCAGGTCTTTGACAGATACTTGGTACCCTTGAATCTGATAATTTGATGTCTGGATATCTAACTTTGGAGCTAGACCGACTTTGAGACGTAGGTTGAACCATGGGACATCCAGATATCCCTTCCAGACAAAGTTATTCTGTGTGTCTCTGACATCGTGTTCATCTAATCCCTGGAAAATAGTTAAAAATTACTTTTTAACTAAAACAATAGCTATGGGAACACAAATAGAGTTATCTGCCAGCAAAGGGAACAGCTAATTCATCTGTTGCTGAACACTATTTTCAGATGTAATCACAATGTTTCCTGCCTGGAATTATTGGCACTGAGCTTGTAAATGTATCCCCTAAGGGAGGAAAACCACTGTAAATAACTCGCCTTTAAAGAGGGAGGTTTATTGGATTTTTGCACAAGACAACATGAGCTCTGGTTAAATACTGGGTGATATTTATTTCCCTGTACATCCAGCCATAGCTTAGCTTCATTTTAAAAATTTTTATTGTTTTTTATTTCAGCCTTAATGAATACCAACAATCATTGCTATTCACTTCCTGAGTCTTTCTAGTTTCCAAAACATAGACACATTAAAGGAGGGTGAACATGGTGGCTGAAAAAATAATGTCTTCCAATTTCTTTTACTAGCTCATGAATTAAGAAGCAAAAGGGGAGGGAGGGAGAAACGAGAGATGAAAACAGAGATTAAATTATTGTTCCGGTATGCGTATCCAATAAGACTGTATGGCCTAAAGGAAATGTGACCATGGTTTTTCAATATGATCAGCTGTACTCTTAGTTGTTACTAGGTTATCAGGCAGTGCAATTTACACAGGCCTCAAGGGATATTGGGTATGGATCAGTACAAATGTCATAGGAGCACAAATACATCTTAAATCTGCTACACTGTGTGGCACAAGGTGCTGAAGTATTTGAGCTAAGGGCTTGACCCTCTGTTTGCCAGACATGATAAGTTACTTCACATCCTTGGATCGGTCCATCTCAGAGACGCCTACATTATTTAGCAATATTTTGAAATTGTTTATGCCATGGGCATAGACACTGTAATGCAAGTAAGCCTACTGGAAATGATGCTGGCCTAATTTTCTAAAGGTAGCTGTTTATCTGTAGTAAAACCCTTAAAAATTATTCAGCCCTATTCCAAAGGTGGAAAAATCCCCCTGAATGTCAGAACAAAATGTTGCTGCTTTGAAAGTGTTCTGACCTCAGATTTTCACATGGCCAGTCTGTTTATAAATAGCTACATAGTGTAATTGCTCCTAATTTATGTCTCTAGTATAATCTTCACTGTCAGGGAAGATCTAGTAATATAGACAATGGAATTTAGGGTGTGATTCATCTCATCCTAAACAGATGCCTACATTTGGTCAGAGGAATTGCATCCTAAACTCCATTAACAGAATTGATCAGATCTCTACTGATGATAATAGGAGCACAGATAAGCAGTTCACATGTGGATACCTGTGCTGGAAGTCAGATGAGATTGAAGTCCTACTGCTCCTTTCTGCAGCCTACTCAGACTGAGGTGTACACTGCACACACAGCTGATCCTTTCTATTAATGGTTGGACTCAATGATCTTAAAGGTCTTTTCCAACAGTAATGATTCTATGATTCTATTGCTCTAAAACTGAGGTTCTTCTGTCTTTAAGTTTATGGAAATCCCTGCAGACTTCTGCACCAATGAACTTCACATGCCTTCAGATTTTAGCAGGAGATAAATGTAGAGCTACTAGCTTAACCACCTAAATTTCACCACTATTCTTTTTAGAGACTTTTTTGGAGCTGATCTGAAATGCTCTTCTTGTAAAGCAAATAGAGGGATGTCAGCTCCTACACCAATAAACTGGTCTGCCTAACATAAGAATGATTACAACTTGAGTCAGAGCAAAGGTTCATATAGTCCAGTATCCAGTCTCCTGCAAAAATTGTATCATGTGAATAGTTAATTAAGTGCAATAACTGGGCAGATATATATGATACTTCCACAAGTTCTCTTCCAGATTGGTAAATGAAATAATTTTTCTTGTTTATTTTTTTATACTCATTGCTTAAAAGTCTTTTTTTTTTTGTTTGTCCGGTTTAAAACCATTTTAATTAATACAATTTTTGAGTAGAATTATAATGATCTATATAATTCTTAGTGGATGAAAGGGTTTGCAATAGTTATTGTTGTTGTTATTATCGTTATTATTATTATTTCAACATGCTTACAGATTCTTTTACTTTTGTACATTTAATCTCATCTGATGATGATAGAGAGACAGTCTCATTCAGAATAAATTACTTTGCATGTTCATATGGTGAACCTACTACTGTGAATCTACTCTGGTCTAGAATACTATACAAGAAGCAGAGGTCAGTTGTAATTGCTGATTTATTCTGTTTTCTTGACTTGAGTTCTATATAAAGGTGCTGGAGCATATCCAGAGAAGAACAATGAAGCTGGTGAAGGGCCTAGAGCACAAGTCTTATGAGGAGCAGCTGAGGGAACTGGGACTATTTAGTCTGAAGAAGAGGAGGCTGAGGTGAGACCTTATTGCTCTCTACAACTACCTGAAAGGAGATTGGAGAGAGGTGGGTGCCAGTCTCTTCTCACAAGTACAAGCAATAAGACAAAAGGAAAGGGACTCAAGTTGTGCTGTGGGAGGTTTAGGTTGGATATTAGGAAAAATTTCTTCCCTAAAAGGGTTATCAAGCACTCAAACAGTCTGCCCAGGGAAGTGGTTAAATCACAGTCCCTGGGCATGTTTAAAAGTCATGTAGATATGACGTTTAGAGACATGGTTTGGCAGTGGACTTGCGAGAGCTAAGTTAGTGGTTGGAATCAATGATCTTAAAGGTCTTTCCCAACCCAAACAATTCTATAATTCTATGATTAAAAAATGGAATTAATAGTTTGGTAATAAAACTTCTACCTTCACTGAAACAAGAGGAAAGTGCTAAGACCAGGATATTGCACACGTATGAAAACAATGCTGGTAGCCTGGGATCTATTTTACAAATGTAGATTACATTTGTATCCTGGCAATGTCTCGTTACTCTGACAGCACGGTGCAAAGAGACCTTATATAAGTAAAATATACATCTCTTTCCATTACCTACATGTAGGCAGAAAAACATTCCCTAATTTTTGATAGTGGAGTGTCAATTAGGAAAACAGGATCAGACAGACTTCTTTCTCGGTGTTGGCTTATTTTAAATATTTCACCTATTTCCTTTGAGAAGGTCTAGCTCCTTCAACAGCCTTTCTTCCTCTGTTAATATATACTATTGTTTTACACATGTTCTTGTCTTCTTGGCCTATAAGAATGAGTCTTTTACAACTCTATCAATAGTTGGTAGTGAAATGTAATGCTTGAACAAGTATATAAAGGACCAATTAAACACTTTGACATTTTTTTAACCTAATTTTAAGATGTCATAAGCAGGCCTTTTTTGGTATGTGTTTGTTTTCTATGAAACACCACTAGGATATGTGTGTGGTTTGCACTTTTGGTGCTTCCTTTCTGAGGAATGACATACGGATAGCAGTAAAAATGGTTTGCATGTCTGGTACTCCGCTATTTCTGTTCTTCTACTTCTGAGATAAGCAGATGGAGATTAGGTAATTCTGTAGCTCTGTAAGTTGTAAACAAGTTGGTATAAATATCACTGCCTCAAATATTATGCTGAGTTTGCTTTATTTGAACTTCTGCCTCACTACAGCTTTTCTTAGTATTGGTGGCATATGCCATGTAAATTTGTTCTGTTATTTTCTCTATCCTAATCAATACAGAAATTCACATCTGTTGAATTGGTCTTCTAAATTTTATTCATTTTCAACCTAGAACTGACTTCCATCTTGGAAAGCGGATGTCGTAATTCACAGTAAAGCCTACCTTTTTCTTTACTGTGATGAGGAAGCTAATGGGAAATATCATTATTCCTATCCCTTGATTATTGCCTGCGAAAACTACTGGCATAGTTCACACTTCCAAATGATGACTTGCGACTCTTTGAAGCCTTAGGAAAACATTTAGCATCATTTACATGAAGTATATATTCTACTTTCAACTACAAGAGGCACACATATGAATCTAGTTTTTTTGAGATATTGCAATAAACCACAACAATAGCAAAAACGAAAAAAAGGAAACATAGGCAAGTACTTCGAGGGGCTTTTCAAAGCTTGTGGAGAAATCTCAGTCAGGAGCTATCTCAGTGTGTCAGTTAGAAACATTAATAACCTGCTGCTCAGCCTTTAACAGAAATGACAGCTAAGACCCTGAAGAACTCACCATCTCCCATTGCTCATATAATAATATTTAAAATTTAGAAAATTCAAAGTAGCATCTAGCACCTTCCTATCAAGATCAAATCCCACTGTAGCCTGGAGAGCATAGTCTCTCAGTATACCGGTATTCAGAACCCTTTAGGAGATCCTTGTCCTCTCTCCACCAAATGTCCCAGGCTCACTATTCATTCCACTGAATCTTCTCATTCCCTCCCTCCCCAGTACTGCTGCTGGGCTTGTTTATGGTCTGTGTTGTTAGCACTCCTCTCTCCCCATGACACTCATGTTTAACCCAGGTTAGCTCTCAAAGGCACTTAACATGGCAGCCCAGCAAGTGGTTGTAGTAGCAAAACTCGATGAGACATTAGGCAAACAGAAAGGGAGTAAGGCAGCAAGGATAAAGAGAAATTTATGGGCCATTTTTGTTACTGGAATCCCTTTATGAAAAAAAACCAGCAACATTTGGTTGCAATCAATTCCTTCAATGCTAATAAAATCATAGTACACTCTAAAAGGACCACATCATATTCAAACTTCAAAAAGAATTTAGACTAAACCAAGATGTCAATACATGCTGAAAACAGTTTCTTTCTATCTAATCATTTCTAGATAGGTTAGAACCTTTTGTGTTAATGCAGCTTCCTTTTGTTTAAGTGAGGTATAACTGAAAATAGAATCTGTCTACTTTAAAACACTGGAAAATAACAAAATACATTTTAAATAATCACAACTGCCAGACTCAGAGAGTGTGAAGGGAACAGGCTGGTAATATAGATCATTTGGATTGGGAAAGAAATTGAGTATGAGAGTGTCAACAGAAAACAAAACAAAGCAAAACAAAGTTACTCTTACCTGATTCAAGGAATGGAGAAAAACAACAATCCGCAATACCAGAAATAAAATTTACTAGTCACAGATGGAGATAAGACAGGGATGTGTTTGTATAGACCAAAATGAAATGAATTTCAACGTGAAAAGGCTGTTATGACAATACACCTTTGATTACTCAATTAACAGGAAACCCTATAGCATAATTATTTGTCTTTTCTCTAAGAAAACATTTGAAAAATTAAAAGAAAGTACTAAACCTTGATAGAAAAACAAAAAAAAAGATTGCATTTTGGTGCAGATAGTAATGTCTTCTTCTAACTGAAGAATATTTAGATAATTGTTTATATGGTTTTTTAATTTTATGCTTAATATAATTCATCATTTATAATACATGAAGTGAACAATAAATAGCTGTTCCACTATAATAGGAAAAATAGACATCAATATTCATGCAAGAAAGATTTTCTTAGAAAAGAAGCTCTTTTTCAAAAATCGTTATTTTTAATGAATAATAGTGACAGTGAACTTCCCTTTTTCACCATGTTTTCTACCACAGAAATGATGTTTTAACAAATTACCTATTTAGATGAAACATGAGCTATATCACATATTTTCTTATTTGCAAAAATATTGTTAGATTTCTTTGAAGAACATGGTATTTGAAAAAGTTTATTTTGATCATAACCAACCAAACAAATCACCTTCCCCCGCAAAGAAACCCCAAAACTATAAAATTGTCAGCTTGGATACAGCAGGAAATGTGATGAACTATGGAAAACAGACCCATTTAAAACCAGGTGAAGCAGAAAGGTTTTTAGAATATTCCCATTATTAATGAAATTGGTTTCTCATGGCTCAGTCAACTGCAGTGATTTTTCTTGTGCTATTATGAGTCTTCCTTTGTCCTGAATGGCATTAGGGAGGAAGCAATAACAAACTGCATGCAGGACTCCTGAACTGTCTGTCACTCGCTATGAATGAGAAAAAGCCTGGATGGAAAGAGCTCTCCCCTAACAGAAACACCCGTGTAATGTAAAGACACCATGCAGCTTTCACATATGAAGAAAAATGGAGGGTTTCTTTATCCTTCAAGCAACCTTTTCTGCTCTGTGTCGACTCTACTGACCATCTACATGAGGAATTATACCCGGTGTTCAGCTGAGCTGAGCTGTGCTTAGGCACTGTTGCTTGAGTGATGTCAGCGTTTCCTCACCACTTATATTTTCACCTCACCCCATTGCTTATTTCCTCAAATATCTACAAGAACAAAGAGACCAACTGGGTGAAGCTGAGGTTGCTACTGGGAATCCTGACACTTTTATGTGAAAATCATGATTATAAAAAAGTTCCTTTTCTAACTTTTTTCTCTGTTTCTATCTATAGTTTATTCTGCATCAGTGTAGGGTAGTGGGATAAGTATGTTTATCAGCCAAATGATAGAGCCAAAAAGCTACACAGATTCCTGGGCAACTGGCTCTAGGTGGCCCTGCTTGAGCAGGGAGATTGGACCAGGTGACCTCCAGAGGTCTCATCCAATCTCAACCATTCTGTGGTTCTGTGATTCTGTGATGCCAGCACATATTTACGAGAGACATATTCAAAGTAGAAGGTAGGCACAACTCTTAGGAAGCATAGGCTATTAGCTTGCTGATTAACTCAGACAAGTTGCAGAATTCCTGTACCTTGATGCCTCCAAATCAAGGGTATCCAGAGGTTTATTACAATAAGCATAATGTATTGCTTTAAGAGAAGGATCATGGTATGTCACACAGCAGTTCAGATGACCAAATGAGTTTCTGATTCCAACAATAAATTTGAATCAGGCTGAGCTTTGTGGAGAACAGATTCTGAGCAATAGTTGCTTTCCAGAGTGCATCGTTATTTTAGGTGGGATTGTGGATGTGGATGCTGTCCAAATTATAAATTCCTCTTAGCAGGTTAAGTCAAATGAAGTAGCTCCAAGATGCAGGTACCAATGTTTATGATTCAGTGATTTTAGGGATGTAAAGCTCAGAGGTAAAGCAGTATAATTCTTAAACTTCCCACCTTGCATTAGCAACAGAAAAATTGTAAATAAACCTTTAAAATTAGAAACACAATCAGCTTATGACAGAAGCTGTTCAATGTCTTGCATCCCAGGGAAAAGTGATTTCTGAGATTTACCCTTCCTCAGACAGAACTACTCTATATTTGAGGAGAAGTTCATGTCTTGGCTTCTGGAGGAATTGCAGCACCTAGATAACAGAATATGTGGGAGATGAAAGGGTTGGGTGCAGGAGAGGTAGCTTGGTAAAGAGAAGGCTGACACAGGAACAGAAATGCAAAAAGGAGCTGTTGAGTGACACAGCAAATAAGACTGCAAATATGCATCCATGATCACAATATTGGAGGTATATTACATGAATTCAAATGGGATATTATGTTTCAAAAACAGGAACCTGGATATTTAGACATGCAGGGAGATTGGACTAGATGCCATTAAAAGTCCCTTCTAATCCAAACTATTCTACAATCCTATGAAAGTGCGAAGGATCTTGTGTTTATAAAGAGCAATACTGAAATTCAGATGAATTTTGACACACAGGACAATGAACCTGTATCTCCAGAGACTCACTCTGGACAAACTCATCTCACATCTTGTAAAACCCTTTACTGAAGATGTTCCTTAAAGCATAACAGAGCAGACAAAAGGATGAGCACAGCAGTGGGACACCTTCAAGAAACATGAGTTCTGCCACTGTTGACAAGCTCAAGACAGTGAAAGGTGGAAGTAGGAATGAGATCGCAAATCTACTGTGTCTTGGAGAAACATTTCTGAAAATCTATTAAAAAGGCAAACTGAGGTTTTTTTGGTTTGGGTGGTTTTTTTTCTCCAGTGGCGACAGAATTCAGGCAACTCAAACATCTAATATTTGTATTTGATTCAGGACCTAATATACTAACTTTGTTCATGATTGGTGGTTGTTGGCTTAAATTAACATTTAGATAGTGTGTTTTAGTTTGAAATCCTAGACTAATCTGTTCCTATTGTCTCAATTACACAATAACTCCATTAAAATAAATTACAGCTAGCAACTCCCTTCGGCTGTCATACCAAGTGCTACTATGATTGGACATTTACAACATTGTTCTAGAGTTCAGAATATAGTGCTCGTGCCAGAGTAGAGGATGTACAATCGACAGGCTGAACCCAGTATTAATCATTGGTATAGGAAATCTCAGCTGCACTGCTGAATACATCCATAGATCATTATCCACATGTCCAGAGCCCTTGTAAGACTGTCTGTGGTAAGGTAATGAAAAAATCAGATTATTTGATTCAAGTTGCAATAAATCTCTTTTTCAATACTTATATGACATCTTTCAAAAACAGAAGGAAATGATTAATGAGAGTTTTTCCGACAAATGGGAGTTTAATTCCCATGTTCTTATTTCTTTTTTTTTTCCTCTATTGGTTTAGCTCCTCAATAGGGTGAAAATAGCTCGTTTCCCAAATGTACTAATGATTGCAGCTATTAAAGGGAGAGTGGTAGAGACAGAAACAAAGAACTTTAACGTACTTTAGCAAGCAATAAAAAACATTTTCCAGCATTCCTAAAACACTTAGAAATTTGAGTCTCATACTGGGTCATCTGCAAGATTTATCTGGGCTCTAATCAGGTAGGATGTGAACAAGCACAGATCACAAGATTTAACCTCAGGGTACAGAAAGACCAAAGCCTATTAGGTAGGTTAATACAACACTGAGATGGCACATTATTTTCAAATTGAGGACGACTTAATTGTGTCAGCCCGTAATACACATGAAGTTCAATCATATTAGAAGTTACGCCTTAGAAATCACACTTTCACTTATTTTGCACATGATGCTAAAGCTTTAACCTGTGTAACAACTTTAGCACATAATCTACCATATTAAACACTGCTGATATCCTCATAGCCTTAATTTACCAGAATTTAGCTTCATAACCAACCTCACACCTGGATTAATTTAATCCACATTAACATTTTAAGGAGCTGTCTTTGTTGGTTATCTTAGACCTTGCTTACTGTACATGCAAAGAGAACTATGCCTTGAAAATAATTTAGATCTCAGATATCTCTGGAGGCAGGCTTCTCTCTCTGATGACTTGTGAGACAATTTGAAACACCCAGACTCACGATTTTAACACTTCAGTTCATATCTAAATGCAGAATGAGCTGGGCTCTTAATGTTCACTTACTTGTATGTTCAAGGCCTCCAAGATCTTCACACTTCCCCATCATTAATGAAATGCTCAAAATCCTCTTTAAGATAAATCCCTCAAAGTTTTTTAAGTCCTTTCCCAAGCTAGGCAAAGAACACCTTTCACATTGGTGAGATTTTTGCCTTCTAGCTGCTGACCATTCATCGGTACTTACATAGGGCTCATTAGGGAAAGTAAGTGCAATGCTGATAAGAAAAAGTCTGAAATGTTCTATTCAGTGTCTGATGAATGATGAAAAGTTATTATCGAGCTAAGGGCCCTCTAAAATAGTTGCAATTACGTTTGAACTCTGTTAGAGTCAGTTCCTATGTGCAACAGACCTGTCTCCATGTGCACCCAATTCCTCATCTTGCTTCTAAGAATTCTCTCAAACCTATTGTATGTAGATGACATCAGCAAAGGCTACAGGTCAGTAAATCACTGTAATGAACAGTAATAAACATTTTATAATTTGTCTGCACTAAACATAGTGGAGTACTTCAAGAGAGCATCCCTGATTTCAAAATGGAATCCGTCACCAAAGCAAAAAAAAAAAAGAAAAGAAAAAAGAAAAAAAAAAAAGAAAAATAAAGACAAAGAAATGCATCCTTATGAATTAGTAGCATAATGAAACATAAAAACCGGACAGAACATGAAGCTTTCCCAGATATGAATAAAGTTTGACAACAAACCAATGATTTTCTTCAATAATTATTTGTAGCTCTTTTCTTAAGATCTTGATTTCATTTAGTTATGGAATAGAAAACAAATTCTATATCTTCAACATTTCACACAAAAAGGAAATCTTGTTATTCATCTGACACTGAACCTCATATGTATACAGCCAAAAATTGTGGTCTTCTAAACCCCTAGATAGTTTTGATGTTACTGTAATGAAGGTATGAAATTTAAGTTACGTTTAGGTATTTACTCTATCAGGCCTGCACATTTTTATGCTAAAAGTCTTGTTTAGGGGCAAAGAGGAAACACACTTCAGACATATGCAAAGCCAAGAAATGATTTTCAGTATGACTGAAGTCTTAAGAGTTTAATTGTTATATGTCCAGATCTAATCTGCAGAAAAAGAAAGGATGATGCAGGTAAAATCATTATACACAAACTATTCCGTTTCTACCTGTATTCCTGGGGTTATGATCACCCTCCCACTGCTCCTCTGGAACCTATGGTCAGTGGTTTCATTCTGGCAATGCCGATAGGGATGCTACAGCTGACTGTCAGCATCCAGACTCTTTCCGTAGCAGTAATACAATGTTGGTGGTTTCTTTGCACTCCAGGGTCCACCTGGGTCATGTTATATGTTTTGTAGTACATTTCTATACCCGTGCTCTCTCCTTTGATCTATAGCTTCGTGTTACACCTGGATTTACTATATGTGGTGCCTTTCATACATGTTAGCTACTACTGCTGTATTCTCCTTGTTACCCCTAAAATCAATTTTGTCCAAGTTCATGTCTGCATTTCTTTAACTGCTCGTTGGTGAGTTGTTTATAGCTGTGAGGTCTCCGACGCCAAGTCTTTGTCCCATTTCTTATCACCCCATGCCTGCCCTCCTCTCTGCTGGATTCTTTCTTCAGTTCTCAAGGCCTCTGCTATTTTAAGAGGCCTGCATTTCTCTACACTAGATGATTGTGTTAGTCATAGCTAATGCATTCTGCATAAAATAACTACTTGTTATTGTCACCTACACAAAATTGTGTGTTTTGACTCATGATAAGCAAAAATCATTCAAATTTGTTATAGACACCCATTTAATTAGAGAAATTGTTGTCACAGATAAGCCAAAGAAAACAAAGCTGCAACATGGTCAAGACTGAGCCAGGCTGATAAGTTTCAGTCCTGAGGCCTTGCAAACTCACTACAGAGCTTATGACATGTTGGTGCCAATGGCAATTACCACATAACAGGATTACGCAGTTAAAATGTAGTCAATAGAGATTCTTCTGGGAACATTTTTGGGAAAGTTTTCATCAGACGCTCTTAGAAAATATCCGTAACACCTAAAGACACTAACGTGTAGAAACCTAAATTTATGTGATGTCATCTGAAATGGCAACTGATTCTTACTATGCTAAGTCACAGAAACAACAGAAACTTGGTTAAAGAGCATGTTGCATTTTAATATATTTATATTGAATGTTAAAATGTTCCCCCTGCCCAAATTCTATAATGACAATTATTATCATCAGAATACTAAATTATGCAAGAAGGTGGATAGCTTCTAGAAAATTAGCTACTGGTTTTGCTTCCTCTTCTGTTACTGAGGATGTAACCATAAGAAAAGAGAGAGTGACCAAGCTATCAGTATAATCTGGTTATTTCCATTGGCTAAAGCAGATCCAGACGGTTCAGAGTACTCAAACCTAATTCAGAGCCAAATGTAATATTACTATTTCACAAGAAAGAGGGTCAATGTTGCTGCTTTTATTCTTTAAGTGTTGCATGCTTAGAAAGGGGGCTGTACGTGTTGTTCTTACGTGAGAATTGAAGCTTCTTCAAATAGGATTGCAGCTTCTAAATCCGAGTGTTGCACAAAGCCAACATTGTCTTTCCATCTCGATACTAACCAACGCACAGCATACTCACTCCATCTACTCTAAAAATGGGAAAAAAAAAACAGTTCATATCTGTGCTCAATTTAATCACAACAGAAGGCAGGATAAAAATCGTTTTGTATTTCTGTCTTGAAGTTGACAGAATATTCACAAAATTCAGCTATGTACTAAAAAAATAAATAAATATACCACCCTGTTATAGACTTCCTTTATAGCTGACATTTCAAAAAACCTTAAGCTTACTGATAACGGCACAGAGAATTTTCTGACTGATATTCTGCAACTGTCAGACAAAGAGAGTTTTCTACAGAAATCACAAAAGAAAAGGACAATTCCCTATCTGGTTTTCAAGTGGGAAACATTTTACATCTATTTGCTTTCGCACTTGAGACATCTCAAGCCATCTTCATAAATCTTTTTCCAGCACCACAGTGGTCATTAAAACGAAATGTGACCTTGTGCAAAATGTTCTAGGTTTTAATTACAATGGGGTTATGTGTTAGATTAGGGCTAAATGTGGTTTACTGTCACCCAATATGTCAAAGCTGGCAAACATAACAATGCATGGCCTGCAGTTCTTTGTTGTTGTTGGTTTTTTTTGCAGTCTATATCATTGGGCTGGAGCCTGATGCCTGAAGCTTTAAATCTGGTGAGATTTTTAATGCACTTTTTTTTGTCTTCTTGGATGTGAATGAGCCAAGCACCACAATATTACGTTATTTGTCGGAAGGTGTTTGTGTGTATGTGTGTGCACACAGTAACTCTAATACCTAACACACGACCTATGTGGTGGGTTTTTTTTTTTGCTATTTCAGACTAAAAAAATCACAGGTTAATCTGTACTTTCAAGTCTTTTATATATATAAGTACATAAGTATGTCACAAATCTTTCTAGATATAGATGCTAGATAAAGCCAGAATATATGTGTATGACATTCTACACAACATTGCAGCTAATTGTTACATTTTACTAGATGAAATACCACTGATGGATTTTGCTTCACGTGAACTAAAATATCTCATAAATGCAGTAACTTTAGAGGTTGTTTTATGAAAGTCTGGAGGATTTTTTTTTCTGGGGAATTTTGGAGAACGGGGAGGACAGGAGGAGGATAGGTGGGGTAGAATTGTCTAATGAAAACAAACTTCAAACTGCCATGGAAGTCTTGGGAGAACCTGGTATGAATCAAAGCAACCTGGAATGAAAATCCTTGCTCTGAAACAGACTAGGTGAAAATCCAAACCTCATTAGATGCTTAACGTGAAGTAACTCAGTGCCATATTTACTATGTGGGGGGAAAAAAAAAAAAAAAGAAAAGAAAAAAAGAGAGAGAGAGAAACATGAAAAAGCATATATGAAAATCCTACCAAAACCAGAGCTTGGAAAAGAACTGAAAATTCAGAATATTACACTTCTGCCCATGGCTGCTAACTTTTGATGTTGCAATGGAGAGATTTCTCAGTCCATTTGTTGTTCATGTTACTCTTGAATGAAATGAACTCAACAGCAACACAGGACCTATTACTGATAAGAAAATAAAAGTATGAAGAGCATGAAACTATTGAGGACTGAAATGCTGTTTCTGAAAGGGGTTCGTTTTTTGACAGGCAGTAAATTGTTTCATCTTTGATCACCTCTTGAGTCCAAACAGGGCTAATTATAATACAAATTTCCCTCCTCCCTTGTCTGTTTGGATTATCACTCTCCATGTAATGTCAAGCAAAGGAAGACCTTGATTTTGGAGTGAAACTTTAACTTTACTAGATTACAAATAATTTGCACTAGCTCATTCTTCTGCCTTCACCTGGCATCCTCCCACAGACAGAAATAATTAGAAAGTAATTAAGCCATCAAAAGCAATGCAGAAGTAAATTACAGTAAATTAAACTACTAGATAAGAGGTAAGAGAGTCTCAATCACTGTAGGAGTTAGGGACAGAAAAGATGCAAGCAAAAATTATTATTTTGGTAAAATATCCTCAGTGCATTTCACATAAAGGAATGATATATCTTTTGTGAACTGTCTCTAATTTAAAACATGCATAGAGAAACTAAATAGCACCCACTTACCACTGTATAGGAATTAAGAGAGAAAGTGTTCCTCAGAGGCTCATGTCCTGTCTTAACTTTCTCCTCACCATTTTTTATCTACTTTAGCATTGTTGTTTGTTGGGTTTTTTTAGCTCTGACAAACTCTTCTCTCCAATCTATGCTTTCTGAGAGAGGGAGAAAAGAAGGAAGAGAAGTAGGGAAGGAGGAAGGAGTAAAGTTGAGAGGATAAAACCAACTCAGCAGGTTGTCAATAGAGGAGTAAGCAACTGCTCGGATCAGGATGGAGAAAGTCACATTAGAATCGCAGAACATTTTTATTAAAATCACAAAGACTTTGCTTTAGCTACTTCTTTTCTTATCTATGAGAGTCTCTGCCTGCTCTTCTCACGAGTTTTGTTCTTCTTCAGAGTTTTGTCCCAAGCTCAGATAACCGTATGATCCCTAACACCCCAGGGAGGTTGTCCTGCTCAGTGTTGGGTTTCAGCAGCTGCTCCCGCTCAAGCTTTTCAACATGAAGTCAGTGCACGCAGCCATGTGCCAGAATCCCTCTTTCTCTTCCTGCCACTTTACACTGCTCAGAGACCTAACGAAAGGTCTATAATTCTCAGCGGCATAAGGGAGCACTCAGCTGGCATCAGGCAGCATAACCAACTCTCCCACCAGCTGCTTTTCTGCACATTGCTGAGGGAGAGAAGAAGGAAATGAGATGAAGTGGAACCTGTACTCTGTCAATGCACAGAGACTTGATGGCACCATGAGGTCTGAGACGTGTAAATGCAGCTCACAAAGGTGCAACAGCAGAGCAGGAGGACATCCCCAGCCTGACTTTAAGCTCATTAATGTTGTCAGTGTTGCTGTGACAATATGGTGCAGACTAGCTGCTCAGATGTTTCCCTGAGGTCCCAGCAGGGCTGTGCAGCGTGTGTAAACTCTGAGCATTCTGCACATCACTGCTATTAGTACGTGAACAGGCTAATTTCTAGATAGTTCAGACATGACTTCCTAGTGAGGCCTGTTGGTGTCTAAGATGTGTACCGTTACATCCACCCATCACCTCTGAATTTCCTGACCTCCTGCCAGACACTGGGACGGATATGGTCCTGCACCTTCCTTCCCAGGCAGTGCATAGTGATAACATAAACTGGGGTTACCCTCTTGCCTCACCCTTGCCGTGGTCAAGATTATAAATACAGCAAATCACTTTAAAAGCCAACCTCAAGCTACTATGCTTATGTTGATGGCCCTTCTGCTGCCTTAGTATTACAGAGATGAAATGTCCATGAGGCTTTCTGCACCCCTACTGAATCTACTGCAGGATTGGACCACTAAAGCATTAGGAGGTCTTTCATAATTCTGATATTCAAAATGCAAACTTCTGTAGGTAACAATGACTCTGTACTTGCACTCTAGTAAGGAATAACCATTTTAAGCCTCCAACATTGCACAGAGCATTCTGCAGCCATAATGGAAGAAGGAAAGACTGACTACTTGCATATTTTTGGATTATGGGAAAAACTGAGATCTAAAACATATCTACCAGATATGGCCCATCTCTGTATTTTGAAGTAGTAGCTTTATAATGCAAGCATAAATGTACAGAAGAATGCAAGATTACTGCCCCCCACAACAAACACCCAGCCTTTAACAATAACACGGCCATCCTCAAAAAAAAAACACCAACAAACAAAACAAAAGTAAACCCACTATAGACTGCAAGTGTGGTAGCTTGCCAGTATTAAAACAAGTGGCTCGCTGAGAAACAAAAAGCCAAAGTAAAAGATGGTACCCAAGAAATTTATGGAAATACTAACTTCTGGAAAGTCTTATCTATACAGTTGCCAAGAAGAAAAAACATCCTCTGTTGACATAGGAAACAGTCTGGATGGCTACAGTGAAATGTTTACTTCACACCAACATATCATGTCATGAACTACGAATCAGATTATTTTACTGAAGGCTAATACAATGGTGATAATACTACAAGCATATCAAACTAACACCAAGTGTAGGTTGAGTTTCTTTTTCCTTTGCTGTGAAGACCCAAAAATCAGGCTGTTAGGCTTTCCCATCTACTTAAAATCCTTCCATCAGTTATACAGAGAAGTAGAGAGTTCTGGAAAGTAATTTATTTGCTCTAAAAATAGGTGTGTGTTACAGGTGGCTGGTTACTTTTACGTGGTAGGTTTTCCCCTCAGGTACTGACTACAGAGAGAATTTTGTCAGCTAATTCAGATTATAAGGCAACCTGTTAACAGCGATATAGCTGGGTGGTTGTTATCACACCCATGGACTTAAACTGGAGGCTGTTTGCATACCAAGTACATCTATTCTTGTTATCAGTAAACAAATACATACATATATACACAACAGTATGTATTTATATATACACAACAGTGCCTAAAAGCCTGAAACCTGACCTGGAGCTGGAACATTAACTAAATGCTGCACAGAGGAAGGAAAACAAACAAACAAAACCTTATATTCCAACACAAACCCTTGTATTCCAAATGTAACCTGTGCTTGCAGAAATCCACCCTGAGCTTTGCCCAGCAGAGATCAAGGGTTGCATTTGGGTAATCAAACAATTACCCAGGAGTGGAAAATCCACTCTTGTTCTCTGTTCAGAAGTTCAGTTTTCAAGGCATTCATGATTGGCAAACCCTTGTGAAATTCTTCCAGGAGACGGAAAAAACTCCAGAAGAACATCCATGGAGACCACTGATCATTAAGCATGAATTTAAAAAGTGAAGTAATGCTGCTACATCTAAAAGCCATCAGAACCATGAAGGGAAGGGCTGAGGAAAAGACATTTTCTGAGGCTCAGATAATGCTCTGAGCAGAAAGACTAAGAGACTACTCCAGGTAACGATGTCTGCCCTGGTCTTTCTCTTCTCTGGGTCTGCTTATGACAGCTTAGAAACAAGAGCTTGGTCTAGATGGACTCTTGATTTGAAACAGCACTTTTATATTTTTATATTTTTAAGGAATAGCTTGTGACAAGAAATTCAGCAAGATGCTCTTAAGCTGTTGACCAAAAAGTCTTGGAGCTGTTATGGAAAAGTGGTGAAGCAACACAAAGCAAAAAATAATGACACAAAAATGCAGCATTACTGTTATTGATTTCTTAACAATCAATTCCCCCCACTTTTTCAAGTCAACACAGACTATACAACAACACATGTAATAGCAGTATACTCTTTATTTTAAAATGTTTCTGTTAAGAGACAAAGCTTCTGAAGGGAGACCAAAAGCTCTATTTGTCTTGGGCATTGGAAAGGCAACACAACTTTCTCGTACTCAATGATGTACTATGAAAGAAATGGGAACTATTATCCTCAAAACCTTCAAAAGATTGTAATTAAAGGAGACAGGCTTGAAAGAGGATTTCACATTTCTTTCTATAGCTAGTGCTGTCAATTGAAGAGGCTACAGTGCTTTCCTATAGAACCAAAGCTTCTTCCACGCACATAATAGCCAGTGATTTAAAAGTTCACACCCACAGCTTTACCTCTTGCATCCTAAATTGATTGACAATGACAAGTGAATAAGATTAGCACCTCATGGGGACAACCTTCAGTTTAAATAAATGATAAAACTCTTTATCCTCCTCTAGCTCCCTCACCTTCTCACAGGAGAATATATGAAGTGTCCTGAAATCCAGCTAGCCAAAATAATAATCCAAACTTCAAGTGGGAAGGTGTCAGATTCTAAAAGACCTTTATTTTTGAGTTTTGAACCTACCTTATTTATTCCCAAAGTCAAAGAAGAGAAAATTAAAAAGGACAAAGTCCAACTAGTACTTAATCTGGCTACTGCCATAAAAGACACTTAAAAATTGATACTGACGCATACAGTAGCAGATACTTTGAAAAGTCAGGGGTTTCAAAAACACAACACTGATGTATGTGATAGTTTTGAGGTGTATAATAGCATGCATGATATAATTAATGATTGCTAATAACAATTACACCATTCTGACAGAAAAACACATTTCTGCTGAGTAGTTTCTGAAGATTACATTCTGTGGCTGACACTGAAAAAGAAAATGTTATGTGAACCTGAAATCAAAAATTGCCTCATACTCACCTGAGCTTGAAGAGCACCTTTAACAGATGCATTTTTTCCCTTTTTAGTCTTCAGTTTGCCTTCTTGAAGTTCTTTTACAAAAGAGCTTTTTGTTTTGTTTTTTGACAATTTTTTGGTAACTTAAAAAAAGATTTGTGGAGGATATAAAAAAAAAATTTTTGGAGCCATACATACGTTAAAAAACTCTGGATTTATTCAAGAACCAGCTCTGATCGATGGCTCATTTTCTATTCAGTTGCCTTTGTACATGCTCATCTTAATCGGTGAGGTAGCTCCTAGAAGCAGATGGGTATCTCATTTTCCACAAAGAGTAACTTTATTTTACAAGACTCTTAATTTTTTTAAAACTGTGAGGCAGGGCACTTTTTTTATTATCCTTTTTCTTTTTCAGAATTTGATTTTACTTTTATCCCCTGGTAATAGTATGGAGACTTTCAAATTAATTTTTTTAGAAAAGATTTGAACAACTGTAGTGGTATCATGATACCATAATTACAGTTGATCATTAAAGTGTCATTATTTCCATCTTGGGTTTAATTTGCATTGGTGACTGAGAAAAGTGTCCTTCATTTTTGTCCTTGCCCTTGAAATGTGATACCCATGATAGACAGAATTGGAGAAACATTGGCATGCAGTAGCTGATGGTCCTGTCCTGCTTTTAGATATGCGTCTTGTATATGACTCTATTCCTGTCTTTGAAAGGACTTCTTGTTCTGCAGTTGAAGCAAAGGCACTGTCATTTCATAAAATATGTTCTCTACTCTTTCCCAAGAACTGACAGTGGCAAATAATCCTGTGCTGATATATGTTAGATTTATTCAGAAAAATGCTTTTGTATACTTCTTGAATAATTGTGTATACAATTACTATGCTCCTGGCTTTTACAACCTTTACAAAAGATTGATATTTGATCACTCCTCTTCAGCTGGGTTTAGCCTCAGCCATGATGCAAACAGCCTTTGACTTGACAGAATATTAAGTTAGTCACCAGACTGCTCCCTCGGTCTGATTAATCCCTTCAGTCTTAAGAACAAAACAAGTCTGTGATGTTTTGTTTAGTAAATCACTTACCAAGAGGTCACAATGAATACATGTCCAGGTTAAATTGTATTTAATATTAAGGAAGTGTAGACAAGCCCTCTTGCACACAGTCCTAATTTGGGTGAAGAACACTTGCCATCAGCAGTCATTGCATGCGTAACGGGAATCTTCCACATGAAGAGATTTCCTTTCTTTAAATGCAGGGGTTTGCAAAGACTAATAGGCTTTTAGGTCATGATACTCTTGACAGATAGCTTCGTCAACTCTGTGTAAACTGAGGTCAGAGAGGATTCATTCTTGGCTAATTTCATAAAATGGAGAGTATAATTTTTGTTTATAGAGGATGTAGCTAAGAATGCCTTTATATTTACAGAAGTTCTGTTTTAAGATAACTTTGCCTGATGTAAATCATCTTGTTATCAGAGCACTACACACAGGGGTCTCATTAACAAGTGGCAGTGTCTTGTTTTCAGCCATCAGGATCCTTTAACAGTGGGTACTTAAATAGTCATGAATTTTTCCGACAGAATGGGGAATATTGTCTCCTTTTTAAAGCTGGAGATACAGGCAAAGGACGAGGTCATGAACCATGATGTAAAGGACCTGTAGAGCTGCAAATATATGAAACGAAGCCTTACTACTCCTGATCTACCATCTTAAATACATCATAAATGTATCATAAATTAACATCAAAAACTCTCAATGAAATCTGCCTTCTGTGACGGCTGTTTGGATTTCTTTCTGCATCCAGAGATAGCCTTTCTTCATCTCTTTCTAGACTTTTTCTCTCCTCTCTTTATTATTTTCTTGCACTTTTTTTTT
>VWZK01021006.1:0-34385 GCA_013396935.1 Baryphthengus martii | reverse complement strand
TTGTTATTATTATCTGTCAAAATCCAAGATAGGGAGCTCAGATATGTGTGTGTCTTTCCATGAACAGGAGTCTCAGTTGTCAAGGTTTGGAGTGGAGAGCAATACAAATAGCAAGGTAATTCAGATAACATTAACAGAGGTGTTAACTAGATTAGTCTGGTAGTAAAATTCCTATAAAAAATCTTTGTCAATATTCCTTGAAAATGTTATGTAAATCCAAACTCAGGAGTCAACAGGTTAGAATTAAGTGGCAGATTAAAAAAAAAAACTAAAACCACAACACCACCACAAAACAAATAACCAAACAACAATAAAACCCCACCACTGCAAGGCATGATTGTTTTCTAGGTAATAGTTGTTAAAGTTTTGTTTGAAATCAGTAAGCTCAAGGAGATACCTCTCCTTTTTTTTTCTCTCCTGGATCTGGATTTGGTTAAGGTACAGAAAAACAACTTGTCACAAAGCAAGCCATTTTGCCCCTAGATATGATGGATTTCGTTCCAGTTCTTGTCAGAAAATGATAAAACTTGGAGAAACATGACCAAGTGTGTCAGCTGCCCTGCTCAGCTGCTTCCTCAGTATGTTGTAATAACGATGCAGCTACTGCCTGTGTGTTGTTTCTTCCCTTATGTCTCCACTGACACCTTCAGGGCTTCACCTTTGCAGCTGTTAACATAAAGAAGTGAGGGATGACCTCAGAAAGCAACGTAAAGAGAGGCAGCAGAAGCAACACTGTGGAGTCCTCAGGGTGCTTGGTAGCTAGGCAGATGCGAGCCCGCTTTTCCTGTCTTTTTGTTTCCACAGACCTTCCTTCTTTTGCTGCTTTGTCATCCTCTTTTCCATCAAGCTCTCTCTTTTTGCTAAGACCTTGATCCACCACATACACATTTGCTTAATTTTCAAGTACTCCTAAATCCCAATAACTTACACCAGGATCATATTCTTATATTCATCTTTGAAATGAGGCACCTTGCTCTTGATTTTCCCTTATTTTGTCTATCTTCCTTGTTTAATTTTTGCATTACTTTTCTAATTTTTGGCTTTAATTCTTCATTTTTCTCCCATACACATGTACTGAACATGCTTCTTTTCCCTCATGACCTGCTTCTCTGATATACTGTAGTGTCTTGAGATTTGTCCTGATATCTCTATTCCTTTGCTATTCTTTTCTTGGACTGCCTCTCCCCGTGATAGCAGTTTATGTGACCACACTGCCTCGCCATATCTTTTAACCCAGCTTCTGTGATCAGGTTGTAGTTTGTGTGGAATGCAGGAAGGAAGGGAGCTTCACGATTTGATTTATAGGTCAATCCCGAGTCTTCATGAAGAAGTGTGTTTATCACTCATATCACCAATCTCTGCACTTCAGGACTGACTTATCAGGAATAAAGCATTATTAAACACATGCAGGCACACACACATACACACACAGTGTTGTAAAAATTTGTCAGCTATTATTTTATTTTTGCATTTTTCTCACTAAAATACGTACAAGAATCGTAACTATAGGAAAAGGAAATAAATCGAGGATCAGAATTTGCATTCAATTTTGTATTCAGCCTGGTTTTGTAGCCATCTTTATATTCAAAATTGAAAAGAATTGAGGATGCATTTTGCTGCTGGTTTCTTTTATCCTTAGAGAGTGTGTCTGTGGAGTGCAGGAAGCATGCTTCAGTTCTTTTCTTTTAGGGAAATAAAATCCGAAATGTATATTGGCTTTGAACGTACATCTCCCATCCCATACTGTAACACTGTCTGAATGAATCAGTTGCTGAAAAGTCTTGTCATTGTTACTCCTCAATTCTTATAAACACAGAAACAGGGTGGAAGTGCCAGAGCTTATCAATTGAAATATTTTAGCTCTAGCAGAATGCTCCAGAGAAGCAGGAGCATTATCATCTTTACTCTTGTAAAATTCCTCATCCCAAGCACTCTCTAGTTGATTGCATCCCAAAATAACTTTTCTTACAGAACAGTAATTTGCTTCCTGTGCTTCAATCCTCCTTGCCCAAACAACTCATCCCTGTGACTCCTGCCTAGCTTGCTTTTTTTGTGAATGTTTTTCATGTTGAAATTCTGAGTTACACGTGAAGTGTGTTGAAGTGGGTCAGCCGGCTGTGCAAAAAATGATAGCTGCAAGATCATAGCATAGTATTTAGAGAGAATAATTTCTGCTTGTGACATGTGATCCTTTTTCACTGGATATCAGCCTTCAGAGGAGCCTAACAACACAAAATATCAAATGCTTATGTGTATTTATGCAATGGAAATTTTGGGTCTCATCCCTTAGAGTAGGACATAGGATTGGGGAACCTTAAACCAAAGGGCTCCTTTCCAGATGTCCATATTTTGAGAATTTCATCCTAAGTACTCATAATCTTTTCAAAAGGATTCTAATATATATTACCTGCCTTCAGCAGCATCAGTCAGTATCAAATGCGCCAGATATTCATAAAGGAACAGACTTCACCCAAAGGATCATAAAATAGTCTACTTTATCTAGGCAATGCCAATCATGGCGCTTGCCAATCATACATACTAGTTCACGTTTGCCTTCTAAGACGCCATTACTAAGATAAGAACATGTAACTCTTTTCATAAATTATATAGTTTGCTTCTGTCAGCTACTTGAAGGTACCTCTGAAAGGTTTCAGACATGTAGAAAACCTTCTAGAATATCAACTTCCTCTTCTAAAAAGAATACTGATTTACAGAAGCTGAAAAGAAATGTGGTGGTAGATGCTAATATAATGAGCAATAATCTTGTCCTGAAGTACAAACTGATCAGTTAGCAACAACACCTTGAAGAGTAAATAAATCTGGTTTTCATCTTTTTCATATCTTACCATGTTTTTCAATCAGAGTGGTTATTAATCTATCCTTTCTTTTTACAATAGGAACATCTTTCTTATCATTGTCCCCTAAGGCTGGTCTCACAGAATGACTTCTGCTTAGCCACTACATGTGGAAAAACAGATTAATTTGTAACTGAATATGCAGGTATTTGGTACCACATAAATTTTAGACCCTCACAAAAACATAGCTGTATTTTCCGCCAAGTAATATCTGTGTTTCATTAATGCTGTTGCTGAAATGCTTTAAGAAAGGCTTCTGATAACCGAAGCTTCACAGAGATGATACAGAAACCCTTTTTAACCTCAGGTTAGTGAGTTCCTCAAAAGCCCATCCTTCAGACTCTTGATGACAAGTGGTGATTCAGAATTATAAAAGAAAAGGTGTGGACCCTTGTCAGAAGGTCATGGTATATGTATTGCTCTAGAAATACACCAAGTCTTTGTGTATGGCTAGGCGTCAAAAAGAGTATGTACTCCCTGACACATGGGATCAACTGAAAAGGCTTCTTAAAACAGAATGTCAGTGCCATCACAGACGTTTGAATCACCACACTTGGTACCTAGAACTGCTTCCCATGAAATTGTTCCAAACTGCTTAATTTAACAGAACATTTTGTGTAGCCAGACTTTATAGCTGTAGCTCAGCAGCCAAACCAGGGCTACTATAATACCATTCATTGATTAGTACACCTACGAACTGCTGCAAAAACACGCATTTGTTCCTCCTTCTAAGTTGTAGGCACAAGCTGATTCAAGCTGGGTTTTTTCAGAACTTGTAGTGAGGGTCATGGTCACTGTATTTATGTTTATTTTAATATATTTTGAAAGCTCTCCTGTGTTCTCTGACAGATTCTTCTGTCATCATGGATTTACGACTAGACAAACACACCATTCACCTTATCTTATGTACTATCAAACCGATGGCTTTTGTATCCTGTAAAAAAATACAAAACAAAACAAAACCCAACATCCCACCTCCAAAAAGACCCCAAATTAAATGTAATCAGAACAGGAACTGTAGAATAAACACACTGATTTTTCTCTATTCCCATGTCCCTCAATATATTGCCAACTATCTCACGAGGCTTTGTGTATATCAAGCGGAATGCAATGAAATATTACAGGCTGCTTTCCTAACCACTACCTACCAATAACATGTCATGAGTTAAACTACACTTATCATAAGTGCTGTAGAGAAGTGTTCATGACCTCTAATCAGAATGATATCCTCTTTAACGGTACAGTATTATTAAATTTTACAAACCTCTCTTATTGTTTAGCCTAAACCAGGGAAAGGTATTTGCCTAGGAACAGAGCCTGCACATAAATCACATTAATCCCAATTAGAAAGAGCAGTCAAGATGTTTCAGTGCAGCTTAAAAGTAAAGATCAGAGATCTCTCCTATGAGGGATACCAGACACAGCACCAAAAAAAAAATTAAAAATTTCGTAGTAATCGAAGAGAACATCCCTCAAGACTGCTGGTACAGCATAGAGATGCTCCTGCTAGATACTCAACTTCCGTAACACACAGTAGAAACCTCTCTTAGTATCTACCAGTAGATTGCTGGACCTAACAGTGGACAGTCATATAGAGAAATAGAAAACTACATCTCTTGAGGAGGGGACGTATTTGTGTGCACTAGTTGCATGTCTTCTTAACTGTAAAACTCTGTATTCTCTGTCCAAAGGAGACAGTTGTACTCACAGTATGTATAAAATCTTGCATTATTTTCCAGTATTGCAATGCCTCCGCTGCCCTTACCCATTTTTGTCAGAGGCAACTGAAAGTTATCTTACTGAAAATTTGAAGACAGAGCTTGTATTCCCCACCCTGTGACAAGTGCCATCTGTCGATAATCTGCCCACTAATTCATCCATGATTTAAATCATAATTGTACCAAAATATCAGTTTTCCTAAAGCCTGCAATTTTTATTTGAGAAAAGGGAAAATCCTGGTTGGATTCTAAAGCCTTATGTTGTTATCTAATGCCCACTGTAGCCTTTAAAAACAGGAGGAATAAGGATGAGTCTCATCTCCAAGGAACAGCCGAGAAGATGCTTTTTCTGAGGCAGGTGGTAGGTGATTTTATATCTCACATTTTTCTTTTGAAGAAGATAATGACTTTGCTCTTTTAATAGAACAGCAGGTGAAGGTCATCCGATACACACGCTGTACACAACATGAGAAATCTTATTGCCAATCATCAAGTCTCTTTCCAGGAGACCTTTTATTATGTCCAAGTTAAAAGACGAGAGAAAATGCCACTTAACTTCAGTAGGAGGCATGATTTTGCATACACTGCCCACTTCTTGATCTCTGGCATACTTTATGCAGCAATCTGTCGTTCTAAAACTCTAGAATGTCTTGTATGTCATTGACTATAGGTGGTGCTTTCTTTACTATGTGAATATTTAATGTTGAGCTCCTGAAACTATAATCATTTTAACAGTTGTAGTGAATAACAGAAACAAGCAAATCCAACAAAAAAACCCTAACAACCAACCAACAACAACAACAAAAAAAATCTTTTGTTTTTTGTAGTTCAGTTGAGTGTAACACAGAAGCTCAATGTCCTCAGATGATGCAGATTAATGCAGTCCCACTAAACTTAGTGGGATAGCTTGAATAAACTATCCCGATTGCTCACAGGAAACAGGTTTTAAAAGAGGCAAACAGCCTCAAATGACTCAGAATTGACTTCCACTGTTCAACTTGATCATCCTTCTGCTGTCAAGGGATGTCCCAGAGTGCTCAAAAACAGCACGCAGTATGAGACTTAGTAAGAGAAACTTTTCTACCATATTTCCCAATATTAATTGATAAAAGAACTGATAAAATTGATATTAATCTTGATGCTGGGACAAAGGTATGCTATAATCTTGCTGCTCATGGTAATACAGTCACTCCAAGTTAAAGGAAAGAGAAGACAATGCTGGCTCATGAGAAGTTAATAAAAACTCATAAAGCAGAGAAATTTTATGCAGATCCCCACCTGACTTTGGATGCTTCCTGACACACTCTAAATGACTAGACTCAGGAGAAATTGTGTCCACGTGGTCCAGTGAATAGTGCTAGCTGCCTTAAGAAAAGTAAGTTAAAGCCCAGTGAGATATACATGCACATAAACAGGGAAAATATCAGAGAAAAAGGTCATGTTTCACAAAGCACGAAGTTTGTAGCAAGTCAAAAAGGTGTTGGATAAAAATAATGGAAAGAGATGAAATGAAGAGATTACCTTTCTCTTTCATTTTATAATGTCTGATTCAGTAGCTATGCATTTTAAAGATGCACTGGAATGAGTTCTTTAGGCAGTGTTAGCCCATTAATACTTAGTTTTGTGTATGGCTTAGTCAGATGATTTGCATCTTTCCAGATACTGGCTATTTAAGCAGGCTAGGGGCCTCAGACTGGTAGTGTGATGGAGAAATGAGAACTATTTTAATCATAGCATTTGAGCAATAACAAACTACTGTGGATGGCAAAGATCTGTAAGTACTATATGATGGCAAAATAGAAGCGTAAGCTCTGAGTCTAGATCTGTTTTGATGCCTGAGGCACTTTTCTAAACTTTATGTTCTACAAAAGTGCTTCTGTCTAGAAATAGGACCTTTTGAAACAATATTTTTTCATAGTAAATACAAATGTGTCTTTATCTCCATAAGAGCTCTCCAGAGCATCATGTGGATTTGTTGTCTCACAGGTCTCCGTGCCTAACAAATGTCTGTTTCAGTTAAAACGAGTACCCATGCAGGAAACACTTATCACTTCCCAACCAGAATCTGAATTTTCTAAGACAACATCAAAAAAAATTAAAGCTTTCACCCTTTTTATTTTCTCCATCTGATTTGGTTTACATAATATCTAAAAAAAATAATCAAAATCAAAAAAAACCAAACCAAATGAAATGTCCCCTACTGTGCAAAACTGAGAATGTGGTTGCTTCTATTTTCTGTTTCATTCTTATGTAAATAAGGAGGCTTAAGCTTCAGCAGTTACTAGAGTATTATTATTTAATCACCAGTTTTGTTTACTGAGAATGACCAGTTTATGAGAATGATGAAGAGGCAGGAGAGCTAGAGAGGAAATGGGACAATTCTAAGTTTCAAGCACATATTCTGAATATCAGCAAGTTAAGGCTGAAATAAGGTTTCTCCTAAATATCCTCTTCTTTTCTTCGTACTGTGATGTGACCTTAGGCGATCACGACAAGTAAGCCCTGTTCAAATAAGAAAGCACACCCCTACATTCAAAAGCACGTATTTTCTGGCCATCTTGACATTTATGCATTTCATAAACCAACCATTAAAGGGAGATAATTTTCATGAAATAAGGCACGGTTCTGTACATGGGAAAATGCATTAGTCCATCTTGCAACAGACATTTATAAATCTTTTCTCCCTGTTATTTATGCATTCTGACTCCTTCTGAAACAGAGAGAAATGAAGACTTACTCATAAGTTAAACTTGAGGTCTTTGTGTTTTGTTTTAGCAATTGGCTCAGAGACTGTGGCAAAATCTTTTATGATCTTTAATACTGATATACTGACAGATCTAATTTAATTTGTATAATATTCACTAATACTGGAAAAATCAGAATGTGATTCATTAATTTCTTAGCTCCAGAAAAGTCCATATTCCATGATGCACAGTAGTTAGAATAACATTTTATTAGAACAGTTGTTGAGCCCTGAGAATCCTGACAGTAGCAAAGAAGTGAATAAAGAGGTCATGAATTTTTCGTAGAGATGAAATCAACCTGTAGTGTTCATGAATAATTCACTGAATTTTGAAAGGCAAACCTTGGGAAACATCTCATCAAAGCAGCCTTAAGATGAATTGTCATGAACACTTACCTACCGGCCATGAAAAGCTAGCATGATCTTGTTTCAAACATATGTATGAGATCTTTCTTACAATAGTGCCTGAGTCTTAGGTTGTTAGATATTTTTGCCTTCAGGTTTCACCTTAAAATTCACTTCTCCTATGAATCCTACCAAATACTTAATAGCAGAAAGACAGATGAAATGTTGTGGTGTTTTTATGATGTTTGGGTTTAATTCTGTTCTGTTTTGGACACCTTTGACTTCCTAAGATATCCACATTCACAAACAGCGAAAACATAAGCTCTGTGAATGACCTGCACCCTAGACAAATAGATCTAAGTCATCTGAAATATAATTAAAAATGTGCTTATGCAGCAAGGGAGGTCTAATATAACAAATCAATGATATCTAGAAAACAATCCAGAGTAGAAGCCTGTTTCTGGACAGCTGTGTAGCTCCCCAGACAGGAGTTCAACGGTTTATTACACCAGTAAGTGTGGCCAGACTATCTTCTTCAGCTATATCCATCTGTTTCTATATCTTACACTGTAAGGTGTGAATTTTTAAATATATCTGGAGTTAATCCCAACTCATTAGGTGTTTGGATTATCCTGTGCAGGTTCTATGGTGCTCAAGATTTCTTTACAAATCAGTAAATGAAAACCAAACCAAACAAAACTAAAAAGGATTATAAATCCTGACATTTGCCTCAGTAAAAAAATGACTTCTAAATGCTGTAGCTTTTCAGCTACACTGAAAAATGAAGAAAAATATGTTCAGACTGAAGCTCAAAGTTTAATACCTACATTCACAGACAAAAACAAGTTTTTGAGCCTTCAAAGTTTCTTGCTGTAGCTGCCTGTTAAAAATAAAAAAGTACCTTGCTGCAGCTGCCTGTGAATATAAAATAAAGTCAGAAACCCACCTTATATTTAGACACGTATATGACCTGGATTTCATAGTAATTTCACCAGCAGCAGTCAGGCAGTTCAGAAATTAGGATAAAAATAAAACTATACACTACACTTACTTCCACTATAAAATACTAACGAGCAGTGTGTTTTCTGTTTAGCTGCAACACGTAAAAACATTACTGCATTAAAATAAGTATATTTTTCACTAGTTTCTACATATAAGCGAGTTGCTACACAGCTGGAAAGGATAACCACATAAAAGGAAAGAGGATATAAGCAAGAGATTTGGTTTTCACTGAAGCAGAAATGTAGATATTTTCATCAGTATATCCATACTTTATCTATGAAGGCCTGACTAAGTTGAAGAGTACGCTGCTATGCAGCCAACCAAAGCACAAAATGAAGTTTAGATGGATTATAGTCAGAATGTCTTAACTTCCCCTTCTCACTTTTTTCTTCTTTTAACCATCAAAAAGTGATCCGCATGTAATATTTTCTTAGTGTTCCCCGATCAGCTTTCATTTGTTTGTCCCTTGAGCTTCATCAGCTTGCCGAGCCACTTGTTCTGCTGGTATTGCAGCATGATACAATGTCCTAATAAAACATTTTATTTTTCTTATATCCACTTCTAATAAACTCTTAAATGCTTAAGCAACTCAAAGGGATATCATCTAGGCATGCAGGCCCAGAAGTGCTCAAAGGCAGCCTTACGGTGAAAGGAGAGAATGGTGATACTCATTAGCAGGCACCAAGCTTGAGATAAAAGCTGAAACTCATATACTGCAGTTATGTGCTGCCTGCAGGTGCTCAACAGGGGACAACTTTAATGTACCTAAATGTTCTCTAAATCACTGAAACATCTAACAAACCCTATTCTGCTCCAATGAACACCTCTGAGAAAAAAATCAACATAGTCAACGTGCTTCTATTTTAGTGTCCCCTGGGACACTAGATAATCTGTCAGTGGTGTTACCTTCAGGTGTAATCATTTCTCCAGTATTTTGTCCAGTTCTCTAGAGGGTGAGCTGTCACAGAGAACAACTGGTAAGCAACAGGAAAAGCTGTGCTCTGTGACAAGGGGACACTTTCCTTCCCATTGATAACTCACCATCCCACTAGTGCCTGCATTTAGATATCCTGCTTCCATTTTCCATCAAGTTGCTTTGCTGTCTCCAGAGACCTGTTGATCACAAAGGGCTCCCTCCATGGACAAAGTATGATTCCACAGGAATGAGATTATGAAAACAAATTACTATGGTCTGCTTATTGCTGGCTAGGTTCTAATTTTATCCCTTTGGGCCAGGAAGTAATACATCAAGCTAGAAGTGGTTAGAGAAAAACCAAAGCTAACAGCATGAGAAAGTATTTGGGACAGTCCAACAAGAAGTACAAAGTCCTGCACCCAGGGAAGAACAACTGCATGCACCAGTATATGTTGTGGGACACCCAGCTGGAATACAACTTGACAGAAAAGAACCTGAGGGTGTAGGGGCCTAGCAAGCTGAACATGTGCCAGCAGTGAGCTCTTGCTACAAAGAAGGATAATGATATCCTGGGATGCATTAGGAGTGTTGCCAGGAGTTTGAAGTAGATGATCCTTTCCCTCTGCTCAGCACTGATGAGGCCAAATCTGGAGTGCTGAGTTCAGTGCTGAGCTCCACAGCACGAGAGACATGGACATAAGGAAGAGGATCCAGTAAAGGGACTTGATGGTGATTAAGGGTCTGGGTCACCAGTCCTACGAGGAAAGGCTGAGGAAGCTGGGAATGACTTCCCAACCAGCCATCCTTCTTTACTTTATATAGCAGCAGAGGATACAAACAGCTTCCCTGGCTCAGCCATCCCGCTGTTTTGCGTATAACTTAAAAGCCAAGGCCAGTCAGGACCAGGTTGATTGCATATTAGATTTCTTCTCAATTTTGAGACACAAAGTCTTTGGAGATGTTTACTAATAAAGAATAATATAACAAGAATATCAAAGTAATAACATATATTAATAATATATAAATAATACGTACTGATAATACACATGTAAAGATTAATATAACCAGCCAGTTAGTTCTTTTTCTTAAGTTCAGAACCAGATTAAAAGTAAAAATTAAAATAATAATAAAAAAAAGTTGAGAAGGCTTTGTAGAACTGATTCAGCTGAGAACAAAAAAGCACAAAGTAACAACATCAAAACAAATTTTTCCAAAATATTCAAAGGACTGCTTTCAGCTGTAGTTAAAATAAAACTTTGGAACAGTTTTCTTCAAAAGAGCATTATCTATTTTAGAAATGATCTAATTTAGAAGAAACAAACTTAAAGAAAAAGGTTAAATAACCTCAAAATGACAGGAGATTCTTTTGCTTCTGCTAAAGTTAATATCAAGCAAAGTAAAAATTTTACCTGTATTTTGACCCCAAAACAGTAGCTATTTCATTTTGAGTTTGGTAATTCTTTTTTTTTTTTTTCATTGACATTTCCGTATCTCCCCAAACTAAAAAAAAACACCACACAAGTTACCAAATTGTAAAGTAAACCTAAGTCAATCACCAGGAAATCAGAGATTTACGATTTTGCATCTGTAGCCTGATATTGAGTCATGCTGCAGTTTCCCTACAAAAAAAATAAATACTTTAAAAGTAT
Organism: Baryphthengus martii; assembly: GCA_013396935.1. Classification (NCBI taxonomy): domain Eukaryota; kingdom Metazoa; phylum Chordata; class Aves; order Coraciiformes; family Momotidae; genus Baryphthengus; species Baryphthengus martii. The sequence goes on along the minus strand of VWZK01021006.1, from coordinate 23,157 downwards.
TTTTTTCTTCACTTTCTTCTATTTTATTCTTTCTCCTTACCCTTTTCAGTTCTTATCTTCCAAACGCTGCACATATACTTATTTCTATATAAATTGAATATTTGACTTCATTTAGGAAAGAAAGTGTAACTTTTCCAAAACAAGGAAGGGAAAATTAAAATATGAACCCATATATTAATCCAATGAAAAGTCATACCTTCTGCTTCCACAAGGTTCTATTTTGTACAGTTCTCACCACTAAAAATTACTATGTCATAAAAAAATTTTAACCACTTCTATGAACTTTGCAAGTGTCCTCAATTTTACACAAAGGTGACCACGGATGCAATGATAAATAATATTCTAAAATACATAAAGATGAATACAGTGTTATAGCTGCTGTTAAGACAATAAGAAATAGGGCTTAATTTATAAAGTTCTATAAATATTGTAAAAAATGCGTTAATTAAGTGAACTAGTTTTCTTGTATTTTTTCCACGAGATGTATGATGCAGAAGCTGTACATTTTGCTGGAAGCTGTCCAGTTGTTTATTACACAGTCCATATCTGTTACTCTGCTATCAACAAAGTAGGGTTCAAATTCATCACTAAGGTAACTCCTGTAGGAGAATTTAAAGTAAAAGCAAAATAAAAGAAAACGAAATACCACCCAACCAAAAAAGGAAGTTTATTTTTGTAGATTTTCTCCTACATTTCTGTTTAAGTGGGGTAAAAGAGTTATATTGCTCTTGAATCTGACTGGGTAGTGAAAAAGATTAATCAAAACTTGAGTTCGCCTGCGGAATGCACAGAGCAGCTTAACCTCTCTGGAAATAACAGGGATACAACATAGCTCTGATTCGTCTCACTTCGTTTCTGGGCCAAAAGGAACAGCAAAGTTCCCACTCTTATTCAGGTCCCTTACTTTTGGAGCAGGACATGCACTCATCATGAACCAGAGCTGGCGGTAATCACATAAAAGAACCAAGAGCATGTTTTATAATTTTTTTGTATCCAGTGTGAATTTGCATGAGGAGGCTTTAATTTGTAATCCGGTTTCTAAGGCTGTCTGAAATATTGGTTTTATCCTTCATTATGTATTCTGTTAATGACAGCACGCTTGTTAGAGAGGCCCAAGGTCAGCCATGCTAGTCCTTTGTTACAAATAAGACTCAGCAGTGATTTTGGTGCTGTTATTGATTTAACTTGTTGAGGTATGATCTGTCCCACTAAAATATTGTTAATAATTCCATGCATCTCCAAGTAGTGACAGCAGCAGGAGTTCACCTAGTATTTGTCTGCACAATAGGTGTTTATTTAGTTTGCCCATTCTCGGTTCACTTAATTAGATTACTCACCTAACGATTGAAACTCACAGCTGCCACAATAGCAAATATCCTTTTGTTGCTGTTGCTGCTCCAAATTAAATGCTGATAAATGTTGTAAGGCCCTACAGGAATAGTGTTTGAGGCTGGCATCAAATTGTCTCCTGCTTCTTTAAGGCTTCTTTGTAAGGGACTGGAAGTCAGCAGTCACCTTCACTTAAGCATACTAAGTGGGAAACACAGAATTATTTTTCATCCACAGCAGGTAATGGATTTATACAAGGTAAGAGCTGGGCTGGGACAGTTGGTTACTTGCAAAGCCCACACCAATTCGGGAGGTCTCCAACTATCACATGCAGGTAGGCAGAGAGGTCACAAAATAGCTGAGGCTAGAAGGTACCTCTGGAGACCCTAGAACAGGGTGAGCTACAGCAGGTTGCCCAGGACAATGTCCAGTCATGTTTTGAATATTTCCAATATTCAAATATTTCCAATATCCAATACTTTTTTAATATTTCCAGTGATAGAAATTACACAACCTCTCTGTACAATCTGTTCCAGTGCTTGTACACCCTCACAGTGAAAAAAAAAAGTCTCGGTTTGTGTTTCTGGGAACATGGGACCAGGCAAACACATTAACAATATCTAAAACACATTTGGTTGCCCAGAGAACACTCGTTGGTACTTCTTAGTGTAAGTGCAGCCATGGGATGCAGCGGAGCTTAAAATCAGACAAATATATCTTTTTTTCCCCTTCTTCAAACATGATCAAATTCCTGCCTTGGCCCTGGAACAGTTTTAATTACTTAAATACATATGTCTAGAATAGTATCAACAAGAGAGGCTGAACAAGCCAGCAGCATGTAATCCATTGCCAAGTGAAGGCAAAACAAAGTGGGTGAAATTTTTTCAGGCACTGCTCCCACTTGCAGTGTGAGTGCTGTGCCTAAGGCAATAGACAGAAATGTGAGATTTCTTCCCTCAGATTAGTGAATCAAATCACAGATATTATTTTCTCTCTCCAGAAAGCTTAACAGAGTCTCACAAGACAAGAATTTTACTTCTGATGAATATACTATTTATACAAAGGACCTTTTTTTTTTTTTTTCATTTCTGCCACAGAACCAGAACTTCCTTTTCTCTTCACTTTCTTTTTTTGGCATTGCATTTCCTATTGATTAGACACAACACAGTCTTCCAATCAGGGATTTACTTTAAGTATTTGCTTTTGTGTAATTTTCTTTTTTTCTGGATTTGTGATTGAAACACTTCAGACCCCTTTTTACCTCCATCTGTTCGTGTTTGGTCAGCTTTCACAAACTAACATGACTTTTGACCTTTGTAAAGACAGAGGGAAGTCATTCAGATGTTCTACCCTTCTCTTCTTTTCTTTAGGGTGAACATTCCAAACATTCACGCTGACTCTAGTGTAGTTGTATAATTCAGTTAATGCCTGTAATGAGCTGATTAGCAGAGAAACACATTTCAGAACACACTATTACCTCTTTCATTGTGCTTTTTCTTTTCTTTTCCTTCTTCCTCACCCTCATCGGTAAAAGGTCTCAGATCTGTCTCTCATTAAAAAAACCACAACAAAACCCACTGTATTTCTTGATCCTGGTGTGAGGTTGCTGCAGTTGTGACCCAACGGCATAATCAGTAACAAAGAATAATCCTTGACTGATACTTGCAAACTTTTCATAGCAGAATGGCTTTGATAACACACTTTAGTTCTGGTTTACAATATCTCATCATTAAATCCTTAAGAAGTGAGGAAACATGCACAAGTGATTTGTGTTTCCCAGGGGTCAGTACTGGGTCCAGCCTTGTTCAACATATGCATCAATGACCTGGATGAAGGGATGGAGTGCACCCTCAGCAAGTTTGTTTATGATTCAAAGCTGGGAAGAGTGGCTGACACACCAAGAGGATGCCACATCCAGAGATAGATGCATTCAGGAAAACAAGAATGAAAATTGCATAGCAATTCAATTACTAATTTTCCTTTAAGATTATTAACTTATTTGGCCAATATTATTTTATTTTTCTTGTGGTTTACACTGACATTTAGGCCAGAGGTATGAAACCATTGAGATCTGTTTTCTGTTACTACAAGTGCATAATTTCCCTCTCTTTTAATTTCACGTTCTAAGTTAATTTAGCGTGAAGAATATTAGATTAAGCTCTAGGGTACTGAGGAGTAGATCACATGCTAAGCTGGATAGATGGTCAGTTTACCCCAGCTAAGGATCCATCAGCAATTGGTTTGTAAGAGGCAGAAATAAAGGCTAGCCCTTCCCTATCTTTTCCCTGGAGTTTCCATTTCACTTAACTGAAATAAAAAATAAGCTAACCTTATATAAACTCAACTCTAAAGATGGCTGCGTTGCTGATATGAAAGTTGTTTACCCTGCCAGAAAGCTTAGGTTGCAGTTCTCATCCTGCAGATTGCATAAACACTAGTGTGTTCTCAGGTCATATTTTGGAGCGAATCATTCCATTTCATCTAAAACAAACCTTGGTTCCTGCAAATAGTTTGCTTCAGGGCCCTGTCCCAATAAACAGGAGATGAAAGGTAGTTTGGGCTGCCTTTGTCCTCAACAGTCCTCCACATCACTGCAGCAGCTTTCATATCTGCAAGAATGTTCTCAGAATTTCTTCCTGTACCCACAGCGCACAATCCATACCTTCATGTTTTCAGTGTAAGACTCAGAAACTTTACAAGGCTGCAACACAGCCCTCCCATTACTGCTGCACTTGGAACCAAAGCAATGCAAAACGACCTACAGACAACTCTAAAGCGCACAGGAGCATGTACTTGGACTTCTGGGACAATATGTGGAGTTCAGAGGACACCCAAGGCCTAGTGCTGTGTGGTGCAAGCATGACCAGTCATGAAATTTCAGGGGGGTCTAGTGCTGAGAAACGTGGGCACAACTACTCTGTGCCTCTTGGTTTTGAAGCCAGGGATTAGTGACTGCAGGCAATGCAATTAGCAATATAGAGTGAATCACATAAAGCCCTTTGAAAAGACATCACTTCCAGTGAGCAAGAACAGGCATCCTCTAATGCTAGCAGGCTGGCAAAATGTCACCCTGCAGCAGCACTCCAAAGCTGTTTCAGATCAGTGAACTCTCTTCTGAAGTCAAAAACTGTGGCGAAAAATGTCAGTGACAACAAAATCAAGCCAATTCAGTGTTTGAGTGTGCATGAGGCTTGAAGGTTTGACAGAGGATACTTGTTGTGGTAGCAGTAGAGCGCTGGAGGAGAGCTGAGGGGAAGAATATGAAGCTCCTGCTTTGGCAGGATCTACTGGCTAAGAGCTGCTGCAGCTTTTATGGAGGTATTATCTGCATAAGAACATTAATAACTATCTCCTCATTGCATGATGTGATGTTTATTGTTTTCTTTAATTTACTTCTGGGTCCCAGCTAGTCATGTGCTATAAGCTTTTCCAGACTGAAATCATGGAGAAAGGAAGTAAAGATGAGAAGACAGCACAATCTCAAGGTTGAGAAGGGAATCAGAAGAATGTTGTTAGAAAAAGAGCAAATGGTTAATGGCATTTAAGCTAGCCTCCAGGGTCGGCTCTGACTCCTGATCTTTTGAAAACATTGTTTTTCAAAAGGGTGGAGCTCTTCAAAGTCCTGAACAGCCTCATTTAAGTTCACATGCTGCTTGTGCGCTTCAAGTCATTTACTTCCAGATGAAGTTCTGCGGGTTGTGTATTATGAAGAACGGATCAATTGTACTTTCCTGTTGGTAGTAAAGACACATCTTCATTCAAGGTAAGGTTTTCTCTAATTGTTGCAACAGTGCTACTGAAGGCTGAAGACAGGAATCAAGCCTCTTCCTTTCTCTGCTGGTCCTGCATTGCTATTCTTTATTCTATGCCCAGATTTCTCTTCTGGAGACATCCAGCTCATTAGAAATCCAGCATGCTAAATCTGATGCTGGTTATGCAATACTGTTAACTTTCTTCAGTTCACTGAAGGGCCAGAAGAAAATAAAAAGATAATCATCAGGGGAAATTCGGTCACCAAACACTCATTCCTGTTTCCTTTACTGACATAGGAAATATATAATTTATACCAGCAGCTCTTCTTCATGCACCTTTTTCAGCTGCAAGGAAATTAGGTCAATATGTTTTCATTTGCTCTGAATTGGCTGCATTTATTTATTTAGTTGTTTCTAATGTGGCACAAACATTTTTCTTTAAACATTTTCTGGCAGTTATATTAACATGCTGCTATAGTTAATGGCTGGACAATTATTTATCCTGGAATCCAAATTGAAAGGTTAACCTTAATATTTCTCTTTTAAACATTTTAAATTGTTTTCGGTTGCAGGAGTATTTATGATAAAGTAGCAGTTTAGAATAGCAAATAAATTAATATAGGAATTACAATTTCATCAGTTTTATAGGCAAAGTGAAAATTAAACTACAACAATGAGAAATTTAATGTAGTCACATGATGGTATTGTTCTTTGGTTTGTGACTCAGAAAACTTCAAACCCTTTCATGGTGTTTATTCTTACCTAGGCTACACAAAAGTGTTGATTTTTAAATAATATAAACAAGTGTGTCCTGTCCATTAGTGTGGCCTGATTTTCTTTAAATTCATTTTAGTGTGTTTACACCAATGAAAGACTCTGAATCTGTATCCAAGCACTTTTTAGCTTAGGACTTTCATTATCAAAAGAATTGAAAATTTTCTCAATTCTGTTCACTAGGAAAAGTCTCAACAAATTAAAGAGCAAATATAAATCTTAATAAGGTTGTAAATACAGGATTAGATAAGAGATATATTAAAAAAAGAGTAAGGACATTATTTACTTGATCTAATTGCTGTGGAATTTAGTGTAACTCATTAAAAATAATTCCTGAATCATCCCACTAATGAAATCTTGGCTTTATTTTAGGAGAAAAAGCACATTCATAACTTTTAATTTCAAAGGAGAATTGACAAATTAAATATCCTGGAATTATTATTTTTTTTTTAGTCTTTGTGGTTGAAAATCCCTGTATTGCTTGAGAGCAAAGTAAATTATCTCAAATCAGCAACAAGCAAGTCCTAATGACACAGTGGTGTAGACTTATTTTTTCTCAGGAACTATTTGCAGGCCAATATTGACATTTAGTGGTATAATTGCCAAATGGTGTATATGAACAATATCAGCCTAGGGAATGTTCGCAAAGTGTTTATCTTCAGTGATGTGTTCCACTATTTAAAATTTATTATGTTTTCCTTTCTGTTACGTGGTTGTTTGCCTAGGTCTTTTTAACATTTCAACGAGTAAGGCTAAATAATGAATAAAGAATGCATAGAGAAAAATAACATTTTACCAGATGATACTTCATTAAAATATGGGGGTTTTTTTTCCAATAATAAAATACTTAAATATGATTAGACATTTTATTTGTGAAAAGAAATTGTAAAATTCCACTAGTAAGCATTAAAGAACAATGCTATAATTGTCAATGGTACTGCTCCCATAATATTTTAGACATCGTATATTCCTGTTGATAAACTAACTACATAATGTGTAATATAAAGTAAATAATAATATCAGTAATAATAATGACAATGATATTGATGAGGGAATCCAACTCATATGTAAGAACTGAACTGAGCTAAATGCTTCTAAAACTGTAAGAGGTGAGAGGAAGCCAGTCTACAACATAAAATAAATACAGAGACAGATAAAGAATGAATGGATGAATGAATGTAAAGTGAAGTAGTAGCTATGTCCATTTTGATGAATAACACACTTCTAAAATGTCAAGAAGTTGCGATTATTATTATTTTTGAATTGAATTTTTTCTTATACAACTCATTTTAAAACATATTTAACATTAAGGATTTAACATTGTGTTATAGTAATTTTTTCATGGTTTTAGAACAAAAACTGTATGACCAGAAGAATATTTTTATAACTTTTATGCACTGGATTTCAACAAAAGCTGTCAATTTTAATATTTATTATATTTCAAATAGAAACGGATAAAATCACACATCCATAAGATTAAAATGTTATTAGAAAAATGTATGAAGAATAAAATACTAATGTAGCAAATATAAAGTTACTTAATTGTTTTAATTATTCAAAATTGCCTCTGAATTATCAAACACTTGCTTTGAAGAAACTTTGGATTAGTCTGTGGCGCTGTAATAAACTTTTTGTCACCTTGGAAAAAGCATAAAGCAGTTATGAAAACATTTAGCAGGTTCAGTTCTATAAAAAAATTAGTAGAAACAGGGCTTGTTAATTAACAGAGTGCATTATGGCTCATCTACTCTAATGGCTCACTCCTACCTACAAGAGAATTATTTCTCTGCCCTGTGATTACCTGCTCCTCTTGTGAGCTCCTGACACCACACTTCTACACGCTCCTTTACACCAGCCTTAACCACTGACTGACTGACCACGCAACAAAGCAAAATTTTGTTTCTACTGCTGCTGCAGAAATCACACCAGGAGGGTAAGGAGGGAATGATTTCAATTTTAGAATCTGTCTCATTTGAGAAACAGGGTGAAACCACAAGGCTGGGAGCTAGGGTATAGCGAGACAAAATAGATCAGCAAGGTGGGAAGGAGCGGGACTGTGTTTTGGGGCAACAGCAGTGTAGATGGGCTCTGATACATTTTATATCCACAATGTGTGACTAAACCACTTACTGGGACTTTGAAATTGGCATTTTAACAAAGAATTCCAGACAGACATAAAATCATGTGATATAAAGAAACACAGAATCCTTTACTTCTAACAGTCTTGATAAGAATTCTTCCTAATTTGAGTTTTCCTAGCTTCAGTGTCTAGAAGTTCGTTCTTGTTATGCGTTACTGGCTCTTTAAAATGAAAAAAAAAACAACAAATGCCAATCAAACATTAATTGAAATTAGTTTGAAAGCATTCAAGTCACCTTCACTATTTTATTTGATAAAATAAACAGCTTGAACTCTTAATTTTTTTACCTTTTAAAGTTTTCTCCCATCCTCAAATACTTTGGGTTTTTTTCACCTTCTCTAAATTTAGATTTTTTTTTTCTTAATATGAACAAAAGAAGCACACATTCTCTCTATTCTCAGCCACATTTTATTGAGGAATTTGATTATATGCTATCTTTTGTAGTAGCTATAGTATAGTATAGTCCTTTATTTAAACATCCAAGACTGCATTAGCAATTTATAATTGCGCTGGGAGGGCAGAGTCATGTGCACTGTGACCCTCAGTCATTTTTCAGGGCTGCTACCTTCCATTTGGTGTTCAAGACCTGCTCTCCCCCTTTCAAGAGGAACTTCACATTATGTTATAGTCAAAGTTTTGTCTCTACATGCCCAGATAACAAAGTGATACAAATCTTCATGTGACGATCTTGTTCTCCTCACCTCTAATTCCCTGCATTTCAACTGTAAAAATACACTTGGTCAGGAACATGGATCTCATTATGTATCGATTTTAAAAGAAGCTGGGAGGAGTCACAGCCAGAATAGTCAACTGAACCAGACAAGGGGATATTACACCATACCAACTGTCGTGCCATCTATATAAAGGCAGAGCTGGCTGGGGCATGTCGGTGAGTTTTGGGCACAGCGGTTGGTTTCAAGCCTAGGCGGTCCATGAGTGTTGTGTTTTATATTACTCCCTTCATATACTCTTTCATTAGTATAATTGGTGCTACCGTTGTTCGTTTTCTCTTTCTGTTGTTCTCTTAAATTCTTCTTATCTAAAGCCATGGGGTTTTTCCTGTTTCTCATGATTCTCCTTCCCATGCCAACCAGGGGCAGGGGCGGGCAGTGAATGAGCAGCTGCGCGGTGCACAGTTGCTGGTTGGGCCTAAATCATGACACCTAGTTCACCTTTAATCTAATTTGAGGTTCTAGGCATTAATGATTTGCTGATTAAGTAATATAGTTTAATGTTACCAGGGGTAGTTGAGATTCAATATAATAAAATTAAAAAGCATCTCTGGAACAACGCAAAATGTAATTATGGAGTAAAGCCTACCTAGAAATGTTACATGAAATTCACTTATAATTAAGATGCTGAAACCTATTGGAGCTATGGGACTCTGAATTAACCAGCACCCGGGTTTTTTTTCCCATGTTTGTGTTTTACTATACAACAAAACATATACCCCAAGTCTATGAAAAGCATCTGTAAAGTCCATAAAAATAATGAATGGTTCTTGTCTTAGTTGTTCCAAAAGGCAATACAGATATTTTATTAGAAGTAAAATAATCTTGGCCAAATCAGAGAATAAGGTACCAATTCAACAAAGTATTTCATGATTTTTTTTTCCTCAGCTCCTTTCTGTAAAGTGCTTAACTTTAAATGGATAACTGAGTTACACTGTACACAAGACTTAAACATTACACTTGACTGCTGTCTCAACAGTTTGATGACTTGATGAGGTGTTAAAGGATTGGGGATGGTGGAAGAGATTTGTGTCACATAGATTTAGACATTTGACCAATGCACCTTTATAGTCTTTGGGCTCCTTAAATGCAGTGGAGAGGATTAAGCAAATTACACAGTCTGCTGCAGGTTACAGACGGGCTAAAATATCTGTGCTCAGCACTAACTATAGAAGGAGTGATAGAGAAATGATATCCTAAATTAGGTACCTTAGTGAAGGATTTACTTGAAGTTGGATGGAATTAGGTGATCTCTTCCACAGAATGCAGAACACCTTCTGGTTTCCCTAAGAATAAAAAGAGCTTGTTCTTTTGCACATGTAAAACCAATGAAACTAGCCCTGAGAAGTGCTGAGCATCTGCAAGTTGTCTTGACCTGTATTTTGCAGTTACTCACAGCTTCTCAGTGTCAGGCATCTATTCTATATAAATCTATTTTCTTCAACTGCCTAATGAATAAACTTGTCAAGAAGAATTCTACTTATGAGTAATAATAAAAATAAGGAATATTTGTTTTGGTAAGATTCTATTTACAGCACCCAGAAACATGTAGAGGAGAATGTGTGAAATACTTTCTATTGGAATTATTCTCATAAGACTTCCAGAGTCTATTGCAGGGCAGAAGCAACTCAGGAATACAGGAATTAGTAAGAAGGAGGATATGTAAAATGAGGCTAAACAGTAAGAATGAACAATGGTTCACACATCACATAACTGGAGCCCATTGTGGTCACAGAAATGGGCAGGACAAGAACACCTGGCTAAGTGGAGGATCCTAGATGAGATCTGTGTGAATTGTCCATGCTGTGAAGTGAAGCGAGGGGGTTTACTTTACCTGGAAAATCCATTTAAAATATAGTTTTGTATAGGACACCGCAGCCATTATAGAAAATTAATTGGATTCCGCCAGAAAAAAAAAAAATGAGTTGGATGTGTACTTGATTTCAAGATTCCTCAAAAGTCTCTGGGCATTCAATGGCTTTCTATGGGTGTTGGCAGACAAAAGACTCAAAGTACAGGGTCATAACTCACTCAGACAGTTACTTGTTAAAAAGATAGAAAAAAATATTAGATCTAGTATATAGTTAAACCATCCAGCCCAAGCTTTAGCTTCAAGACAGCATGGAAGGGATTTTTTTTAAATATGTTGTTCCATGCATGAAAGACAGCTGATACATTTCTGACTCAAAGATTTAGGAAAGTTTGTGTTTGTCAACCAAGTTTTGAAATGTAAATTTTTATATTCAAGACCACAATATCTTGAATCTGATTCTGATAGCAGTAACGCTGGTAAAATTTCAAAGGAATGATAATGAGTAGCAGCCCTATTCTCCTGTGATATTTAACCCAGCCACCTACTGCAATATTACTGCGTGGGAGCTTCAAACACACAGAGCAAATACTCGGAGTGGAAGACCAGACTGAGGCTAGGCTCAGAAGTGTGCTAAGTATTCTCAACATTTCACTTTTTAATTCCGTATGAACTGTGTGAAATCATTTCATGAAATTAATTGGGATATTGTACATATTTTATTCTCCTAAGGCCTTCTTTTGTTTGAAAGCACTGTTAGTTAGAGCTTAAGAAAAATTGTTGACAGCTCATTTCTTCAGGAACTAAAGCAGGTGGTAAATTAATAGCTTAGGTGGAGGCTGACATGAAGAATGAAAAGTTATGACTGGTGTCAGTCCAAATTACTGTCCTTAACTGCACATAATGCAGTGAAAAAAACATTAGCTATGCAGTAAACACGGGTTTAGCCAACAAAAAGAGATTTTACAAGGTTTCCTCAAGCAATCTCCAAAAGGTCATTCCATGCATCTGCTCGAGTTGTTGGTAGCATTTTATAGCCATTTGTTGTTGTTCTAAATCTGTGGCTGTAACAATGATCTCATTAGCTAAATCAATGGATGAGGGGCATGTTGCAATCATTTTTTCTCTGTGAAACTCAGAGGGAAAAATGCAGATATTGCAAATGCAAGCTAAAATATGAATGTAAATAATGTATATAGGAATGCAAACATTTTTCACTTATGAAAAGATTCATGGTATATGCTGGCTTTCAGGAAAGGAAATATATTCCGTTTGTAGATTCACTGAAGTTTACTCTGTTTGCAGAAGTTCTAGAAACTATAAAGAGAAAAAAACTTTAGCCTGTAAACTCTATGTGCTTGAGATCATCCTCTATAGCTGACATAGAGATGCCCACTCTAATAATTTCACTTAGCTTCTGAAACAGGGTGGTATGCAAGCTGTCTCAGAATTTAATTTGGGCCTGAGCTATCTCCTGAACTGTGCACAACAATTGTTTGTGAGCGTTAATTGTTGTACTACAGCAATTAGCGCAGACAATGGAGCTCCACTGACACTAATCTATTAGTATAGATATAGCCATAGAGCACAGACGCACAGCTATCTAAGTAGTTTCCAGCTGGTGAGGGACTTCTTCAAGCTACCCTGTTGCTAGTGCTGCAGCAGTTACATCTTCCTCCTAGCATATTGCTTTCACCTACTGCTCTATATCCGTATACTTCTGTTAATTAGACTCTCGTTGTCTTTTCCAGCCAGCATCCTAGAGTGAGCATTTAGCATACTCATGATTCTGGAACATTCATTTTGTGGGCAGTCTCGCTCAACTGAATCGGCGTGAAGCAAGCCTGCTCGTTTCCAGATCTTTTCCCTTTGGTTTTATAGGGTGATTGTTCCTACTTACTAGGGTTTAACAGCAAGGTAGATATGCTGGACAGAAAACCAGTGACCGGTTACACAATAGATTTCTGTCCATAGAAGGGGCCTCTTCTGAAGATGTCACTTCTACCCCTGCCATCCCTTTATGTCTAGACAGCTTTAGAGGAACTCCATCTGTATACACCTTTCAGTATTCAAAGATCTAATTTTCTAAATGAGTGGCTGTAAGGAACACAGCACAACTTCACAAAGAAGCACAAGTGTGATTAGCTGGTCTTAGCGTCACATAGGAAATAAAAGAGCACATCTGTGTGTGATTTTTGTGGAACTGGAGCAAACAACAGACTTGCTGTGCATATGTGTTGGATCCCTGGGGAGTTCTTGAAAATTACAGGAGTGTGAATTAAAAGATCAACATATTTTAAAGGGAAGGAAGGAAAACTGAAAGACTTTTATACAGGCTGAAGGTGTAAAATCAGAAAAGTTTAAAATAAATGTCTGGCCAGACTCCTTCCAATACCTACTGCATTTTACAAACGTGTGATGTCTATCATAATATAGAATGGNTCTCCAGACTGAACAAACCCAGCTCTCTCAGCCTTTCTTCATAGGACAGATGCTCCAGCCCTCTGATCATCCTCATAGTTTAATATTAGTGTGTTATTGATGCTGAAGACAGTGTTTGATAATAATATTGTTCCAGGTTCGTGATGGATTCTCAAGTACAAACACGATCACAAGCACACAATAACTCTAAGAGAAAGCAGCTTTATTGGCTCCGTAAAACAATAAATCAATTTAACATACCGACCCTGCGATGGTGAAGGGTAGTCTGCCGAGCAGAAGGAAGGCCAATATCATGCTGCTGGGGGATGGGGCGGGGAGGGGGGGGGGCGGCAGGCACAGTGTGTGCACAGGACATCCCCTGGCTCAAGATGCATATGGTGCCAGCCTCCACCCTCCCCACACAGCACAACACATATATAGTCCTCCTCTGCAGGGGGGACACCCTTTCAAGGGTCTGTGTCCGTGCATATGCGGCCAGCTCTCGCATGGAGGCTGATGCCACAACACGCTCCTCGTGGCTAACAGCGGCTACATAACCCAAAACACAGCCACGCATGCATGGGGGTCTTGGGGTATCTTTGGTGGTCGTTACTTCATTGCTCTTCAGCTTCCTCTGTGTGTCCTCTGCCTGGCCTCCAGTGTTTTGGTTCCTCTTATTGGCTGCTAATCACCGAGGACTGGGTTTTAATGGCCAGGTTCCTTCTTTAGCTACCTCCTGGCTCAGTCATGAGTTGTTTGCTCCAGGGTGTTACAACAACAGATCAGTACTGTCCCTCCCTCACACAAACATACAGGCTAGTGTCTTGATAATGTATTGAAAAAGTTTTTTTACTCTAACTTCAGATAATGGTTGCTTAGCAATAAACCTAGTAACCTACTAAGTTTACAAACACTGCTTCTTATATTTGTGTGCAGTAGAGAAAACCTGGACTCAGACAGCAATCTCTTAAAGCAAAAGCCAGGATGGATGAGACGAGGGTTAGGATATGGTGTTCAGAAAACCTAAGTTCTACTGCAGAGTCTTGTATTAACATTCATTTGGATTTTGTTGAGGCTTTTCTTTCTTTGAGGCTCTTTTCTTTCTCCATTTTATTTTTTTTTTTTTATTTGTTTCACTTATGCTGAGAAAATATAGTGATACCAATACTTCCATTTGTAAGATGGGATATTAAGTGATTGATTAGTTTCGGTGGCCACTAAAAAAGGGTTACAATAATAAGACGTAATTAAAAAAAAAAAAAAAAAAAAAGCAAGATGGACCAGGGGAAAACTTTCTTATAATCTGAGTGACTGAATACTAGCAGTAATTTACAAAACTTGATGGATTACCATTCATAAAGCAGAAAAAATCTCAGGGCAGTGATTAATCACTTAATAATACATATAGCAAATTAAGTAATAATACATATAGCAAATTAAGTAAGCATCTCATCATCACGGGCAGGGTCCAGCAAGGTAATATACACATCAAGAGTTTGATGTGCCTCTTGTCCCTTGGATCACCACATATCAGCCAGAGTCCGTGGGTCATAAATAGTATGATCCTCATCCTACATATTTTAACATCGTTGGACATTCAAAAGTGGCAAATACCACAGCTGAAAACAAGCTCCTTAATGGGTTATTTGTTTCTCAAGTATGTATCAGATAAGAGTGTGACTATTTTTACCAATGCTCCCAGTCATGGCACAAATGATTCCTTGCATGTCTATCTCTGTTTCATTTCAGCTACTCAAAATGATAAATCAATCAGACTTTTTCCAAGTTAACAATTTTCTTCTTAAAGTTCTTGGGTTTTTACCACGTTGTTGTCACCCTATTTTGGCTCTTGGATGTATAGCACGTAGTCCATCACCTATGGTAATTTCACTTCAGTCCTCTGTTTGTGCATTAAAAAAGTGGAAGAACTGTTTTACAGGACATTTCTTTCACACTCTTCAAAGGTGCTACAGTCTGGGGTCTCGGGAGATATTGCAGGGTGTGAACAGCCCACAGAGAGATACTGTGAAATCTTTATCTTTGGTCTTTTTTCTTAGGAACTGCGAGGAGGAAATGCCTGTCAGTATTGTAGACATACTTGTGAATTAATGAACTGGACAGAAATAGATGTTTGCTTAATGTTGCCTCCAGCTCTGCATGATCTGATGTAAGAATTTGGGTTAGTAAAGCAATTACTAAGTAGCATCCAAATTATCCTTGTGTAACTGTATACATATTGACATTCCAGGTACAAGTAAAGGATTTCGAAAGGCCATCTTTATTTTATTGCAGGAAAAGTAGAGGGAGAGGACAATTATTTTAAGTGTAACTCAGAAGGGGAGAGCTATCACATCAAATTAATACAGAGAGTTTGCAGATATCTAAGCAGTGCTACCGATGAATTCTTCCCTGGTTCCAGCGTTCTGTGGAATGGAGTCCATCTGACTAAACGTGATTATCTACAAATGTAAGTGCTCAAGTGAACATGTGACCTTAGGCTCATCTTGTGGTTCGTGGGGAGATAATCAAGATACTTACCGGAGATTAGGACACAACTAATTTTATCCTAAAGCAGATACCTATATTTGGTGAAATCATATAAAATTCTATTAACTATTTTGGTTGAACCTCCACTGCATATTGTGTGTGCTCTAATAACTACCTGAAATCTAAATACTTGTATGACAGATGTCGCAGGTTGAACAAACAATTCTACCCTGGAAAATGAAGGAAGGATGGATTTTGAGTAGTTCATGAACATTCTTTCCTCATTTCCTTCACTCATCATTCCCAGTAAAACTCACATGTATTCAGAGGATTTGAGATAGGTAAAAATGCTAAACTGCATGATATCCCAGGTAGCCTGCTATCTTACATGATTCTAAGTGCTACACTAAACTATTCTGTAGTACAAATCACTTCATGTAAGAAAGGAAGAAAACCTACTTTGTCTTTAAAGCTTCTGAGAAGAAGAGATTTAATCTAGTAAAAATATTTTCAATTCAACTGAAAATATAGAAGCCTCAAAGTACCTCATAGATTCAGTTAAGGACCATGAGTGACGACCCTAAGGGTATTTTTACACTTAATGCAGTTCTAATTTTCCTGTATAAAGGCAGAGTAGTGCAAGTCGTGAAAAAAACTGTCCCCTGAATTGACAGTGGCAGCATTTGAAAAGCAAGAAATATTTTCATGGTATTTAATTATCCATATTGTTATCTATATTGTTACCTGCTATTAGGAGAAGACTTCATTTAACAATTCAGTGCAAAAATTGTCTCTTTCCTATTACTTTGAGAATCTTTGAATTATCCCAAAACTAAATACAGGCAGCTCTGTAAAATGATCTGCTCTAGAATGAGAAAATAGAAGAGTACGAGCAAACCCATCTATGAAGCCAAACAGGGCAAAGTCCTGTCAGTGATGTGACATGTTATCCCTTCACCTTGTTTTGGTGCCCTGTAGGTATCTTAGGGTAGACTGGAGAGGGTACAAATGGACATGCAAAATCACATGTTATCGTGAATTGTGGAATGGGGATGAGGGATCTAGAAGACATTACTGAAGGATGGTGGTCCCTGCTTTGTCATATGCAGTGGGTCTACTTTCCACCAAAAAGTCCTTCTCCTAATGCCGTTGACTTAGTCTGGTTCCCCCTTTCTCTGTCACACACAAGTTATTCTTCCCTTCTCTTTATCTTTTTTCCATTGTTTGTCTCATATATAGTTCAAGTATCACAGCAAATCAGCCCTGACTCTCTTCTTATTCACTCCTATGTTCAGGCATTTGCCTCAAGAGCTCACAGCTTTGATTGATGTCCTAGGTCTTGTAAAGCCAACAAAAGACTCTATTTTGCTGAAGAAAGAAAAGAAAATTGTGTACTACTGCATGGGCATCATGGCTCCTTTTATCGCCTTGCTTCATCCTTAATCTAAATTTTTTGATCAAAAATAAGTGCCTCTGAAGTTACTGTCAACCACAATTTCATATTACCTTTTATAAAGATATTTAATGAATGGACTTCAGCCTTAAGTGGATCTGTCAGGAGTATTGAAGGACAAAGAGCTGATTTCTTGGTTATATTTCAAATAGTAGCCAGAAATCAATTACACCAGCCAGAAGACTCAATGAGAGCCACTGGGTCCACACTATAAGCAATGGGATAAAACAGGACAGCTTCTCCCATCTGCAGCATAGGATGACGGCAGGACAGAAACAGCAGGCTTCAATACAGAAAGGTGATTTGCTCATGTAATCCCAGCAAGTTTACATTTTGGCCTCACGCTAGCTGGAGGTAGGTTAAATACAGATTATTTTCCTTGAAACCACATCTCATTGAGGTTTCATAATCAAAAAAAAATGAAAAAGTATGCTATGCATTGCTGTATTTCTTCCTACTTCTACTCGTAGCCCAATGGTTATTAGAAGTTCAGCATTTCTGAAAATGCTGTCTGGCATAATTGCTGAAAGCAGAGTCTATAGGGGCTGAACTTCTGCTGACATCACCAGGTTCACTACAGAAGTTGAACATGAAATACTGTGGAACACAAAATGCTTCTGTTAACAATAATAGAGAACTATATATTTACATTTTGCAACAGAAAAAACCCAGACATACTACCAACTCAAGCATAAGAAATAAAACTACTTGTATTATATCGATGCAGTTCAGTATTCCTGATAGTGAACAACAGTGAGTACTTAGAACAGAAAGTACGAAAATATAAATATAAATAAATATTCTCCAGTTTCTGATTTCAGAATAGATGTAAGATTTATGTGTGATAGAGGGACTTCTTCAGTCCCTCTGATATGTTTAAAAAGTATGACCTCAGACTATTTCCAACTACAGGATCATGTAAATATAGAATGCAAATTGTGTCACAGAAAAGAAGCAGCTTTATAAAATATTCATTACTGACTTAATTTTGAGGTCCAAGTGATATATCAGTTCAGTAAAATTTAAATTTTACTTTATATTAAAAAATGTCTGTCTTTTATGACCAAAATCATGTTTATTTCTTCACTGACTGGAGGAAAGGTTTAATGCTATGTAAGTATGTAAGGTAGATCCATGAACGATCATAGCTGTGAAGACATTGAATACACAACAGTTTACAATCACACTTGGTCCTTCAGGCATTGAGTCTAAGCTACTCATCTATACTCTAGTAGAGAATCAAAAGACACAGATTGGGATCTCCAGAGACAGACATCTTAAAATGGGATGAATGACCTTCCAGAAGTGCTCATTTATCTCTCCATTGATAGTAGAATGATCCTAAATGATAGTCTAGACAGCTAACTTTTAGGCAGTTAAGGTTAGGTAAGATTAATCTCTCACCTTGTGCCTAAGGGAAATAATTTTATACACTCTAAATTTAATCTCTAGTCTCATCAAATCTAATTTAATGTTATCTAATTTAATCCTTTTGTGTCCACATTTTTTCAGACCTAGATGTCAGGTTAATAGCTAATTTCTTATTTTTTAAAAAACATAATAGTGTCAAACTCATAGACACAAACACAGTCACAGACCTAATAGTATTTATATTTACATACAAAGTACCCAGAACTGAATTTATGGACAGAGAGAAATTACTTATGTAAGTATACTCATACTATGATACACATAATCCTCATTAAGCAAAGTGGTTTTAAAGCTCCTGCCTCTCCTTTCTCTAGTAATTCTCCATGTTTCCAATTCTTTCGCATTTCACAGTGCGTGAAGGTAGGAAGATGAGTTTTGTCCTAAGAATATACAATGAAATGTAAAATGTTCTTTGTCACTAATCAGAATTTCCTAGAGTATTAAATATACCATTTTGACCTGGCTGAGCAGAAACCCACCCAAGCATAAGCCTGGCTACAGTTCACCCACACTGGTCACCACCATAGTGCTTCAGCACTACCACAAAACTTTCTAATATTAGGTGCAGAAAGACTACAACTTTCATGTCATCCAGATATTTGCATAATAATAACATGCCAGAATCAGACCAAGAGGATAAACAAGAATCTGTTCAGAACTAAAAGTCTTTTATTCAGGAAGCCAATTTTTGTTAATATATGTATTGTGACACAACACATGTCTGATCTAACAATCAATAATATCAAAGAGGGGTTAGGCTGGACCTTCTAAACCTCAAGCAGGAATTTCTGTTACCTTGTCCTTCTTGAGATCCTCTAAGAAAGATAATTATGTTTCCAAGGGAAACAAGATATCTTGTTAATTTAACAACAAGCTTGGCTTTCTGAATTCTACCCATTTATATGGAAATGTAGAACAAATTCTTATTATCTCATCTAAATCAGCAACATGTTTTGGGAGAATCAATCCTAGTGTAATACAAGCCATTATCTCTCTGACTTAGCCTGGGAGTTCTTCATCCCCACAGGAGCAATAGAGAAGGATTTGCTCAGAAGGTATTTCCCCTTCTTTTTAAATTTGCATTTGTACTCTAGAATCATTTGATGTCTGTCGTGAGCGGGAATACCATAGAACACACACTCCATGTTACAGAATACAAATGTATATGAGAGGATAACCTGCAGTATACTTCAACACCCTGAGCTGTACTCAGAGCATATCATGGCATCTGCCCAACTTAACGTGCATCTGTTATTTTTTCCTCAAATCCAATGAGTGTGGTTGGGCTGGTACCTACCATCAGCAGGTAGGACTGGAGTCAGGACATGGTCATGTCACATCTCATCTTAGGGTTACCGGGTGTTCCTCAGCGTGGATGTAGCAAGTCTGCATCAGGGACCCACGTCTCAGCCTACTTCAGCCTGCCTGGGTTGAGGGCAATTTGTGCAGTTGCTTTAAAAAAACAGTTCCCCATGGAAAATGCAACTGTCACTCATCCACTCCTGGTAAAACAGCAAAAAGGTGTGCGTATGTAAGCTCACACTCTTCTTCACTCATACAATTGACTCCCCTGCCTGTCAGAAAGGCAGTGGTGGCAGATCATAGCTCCATTTCCCACCTCTTATTTTACTCCATTTTCTCACCTATACAGAGATGCACTGAACAGGAAGACTTTCTTCTCCTTCAAACACGGAATCAAGATCCTCTTTCCCAAATGAGGATGAATACAGTCCTTATTTCTCTTTGACACCACAAAGTCACAGGCTCAACCAAACCAAAATCTTGTTAAAAGAACCCCCAAACAATAATAAAAAACAATTAAAATAACAAGAGTAAGATTACATTTGCCCATGGTACTAAAATCAGAGCAAAGCTGTCACCTGGAAGTAAATAATTGAGGATATTTTTCCTGTCATGAAATATCATCCTTCACAGTGCACACAGCTGAGATACCTGTATTAGAAGTGAAATGGTATTTTCCAATGGAGGACGATGCCACACCCCTAGTAAGTGCAAAGCTGGCAGTGCTTACAGTAGCACATAACAAAGGAGCTGCTCATTTGTTTGAGTGTCCCAGACTATACATTAGGAGTCTTGGAGTTGTGCCAAACTACCTAGCAATAATTGTAGCAGTCATCTGTGAATACTGATATCTGGCAGCATATTAGTTGTTCATTTAATTTATTGTCTTCCCACCTTATTAGCAGTACATCACAAGGCTGGAAAACTTTCTGAGCTAATATTTCAAAAGCAGAGCCCTTACAGCTGCACCTTAAAACTGGAAATCTGGCTTATGTAATTTTCTCCAGTCATGTCAGTATAAACTCCAGACATTACAGTGTTGCAGAGCTCTCCTTCATGCAATGACAGCTTTGTCTCCTCAGTGGCTAAGCTGGTTGCTAAAGTGATTCACTGCAAACAGCCTCAAAGGTTTCCAAGACAGATCCCAAGGTAACTTAGAAAGTTGTAGGGAAGTTTGACAGGCTGCTTTATTTTGTTTTGTTTGGAAATAATGCTCAGAAATCACTGTGAGAAGTGATGGCAAGGAAGGAACATCAACCTTTGTTTCAAGCGGGTTGCTTTGTTTGCTTGTGCGCACAACCACACAGCAAGAAATACCAGGGACATCAGACAGGCACAAAAGCTCACATGGGCTCATATACACACAGTAGGGAGGATAACATTTGCTGTATATGATACCATATATCATGTTCTTTCCACTATTCTTTGAGCATTTGAAGTATTAAAATTGGAGGGTTAGTGTCCTCAGCCCTGTTCTTTGTTCTATCTATAGCTCATGTATTTACATATGTATCTCTGAGAAGGTAAAACTGAGATTCCTGTAGCCCTGAGATATTTTCCTCCTAAGATTCACGTTCAAAGATTTAGCTCAATCACAAATAGATTCATCTTGTGAATTGCATTATAAATATTGAGTCAGCCCATTGATTATTTTTTATATGTGGTATGGCTGACTGCCAAGGTAAAAGTTGGAGGTACTTTAGGGAAGAGTACACGTCGTTCTTTACCAGGCATAAATATCACCAGCTGCTGTTCTTTAAATGATACAGTCTCCCATCCTGAGTTCAAACTGCAAACATTTCACTACATCTTGCAAAATGGATAATAAAGAGAGTAACTTATGTTCTTTCATGTGACTTGTTATAAGAATAGTAGTTCTATCGTACCAACGTTATTAAAGCAACAGGTCATACTATTTCCAACCAAAGACATGGGAGGAATAGATGATTTTGAATATATCGTATTTGTTAAATCAGAAAAGAAAGTATATTCTTGAACAGGAAAGTGTTTTTAGAATATTTTATTGATCGTGATGTTCATTGGCCTGAGTTTAAAAGATATGGATAGATAAGTACTGAAGTAGGCTGCATATTTTTCGCTGTGGGTGAGAATTCAATGCATAGCTAGGGTTTGCTGAATAAATTATTTAGAGGCTTATTTTTTTATGATATAAAAACAGGCTTCCATTACATTTGTGGGGTTTATTTTTGTCTTCAAGAGTTTTCATAAACTTATGCTGAAGTTCCCAATC
Source organism: Baryphthengus martii (assembly GCA_013396935.1). Classification (NCBI taxonomy): domain Eukaryota; kingdom Metazoa; phylum Chordata; class Aves; order Coraciiformes; family Momotidae; genus Baryphthengus; species Baryphthengus martii. The sequence goes on along the minus strand of VWZK01021006.1, from coordinate 1,276 downwards.
TTAAAAGCACATGAACCTGCTTCTTGAATGGATCTTTCTTGAAGAATCAGTCAGATGAATAAAGAAAGCAGAATGAACAAAGTCAGAGGGCTATCCATGATCCCATGAAATTCCCCACACATACACATCCAAAATCCCAAGTCACCTGCTAGTATGAAAATTGAAAACAGTCTGCTCCCAAAGGACGCATACTCTCATGTAATTCTAACATAAATAATATTTCTCTCCCAGCCCCTTCTTGTCTTCTTTGCCTGCAACAATAAGTAACTCCTCCTATTTCAAGAGATTAATGAACTCTAGAACTCTTAGGTGTTTGGAATAACACAAAATAACACATCTCTCTGAAAACAACCACTTGGAAAAAAGATCATCATATACCATGAGTTTTCCTATGGAAAATTCACCACTGGCTTAATGCTTAATATTAATATTGTCACATCCCTTATCTATTTGTACATTTTTTTCCAGCTCCTGAAGCTTATTTCTGCTTGTTAAGATCTGAAGAGCTGAATGCATTGACAGTTAGATTAAGTACCTGATTTTACACACAGAGATGATTTCTCAGAGAGAGTCAAAAGAGGCATCTTCCGTCTGACAAGAATGTTACATGCCTTTTGTGCTGGTTTTTTTTGTGCATTTGTGGGTTTTTTTTAAAGATTACCATAACTACAACAAAGCAACAATGAGAAAGTCCACCTGTATTCTCTGATTTCCCAGCGGAATCTGTGTGTGGCAATCAGAAAACAAACAAAACTCTCGACAGAAACAATGCAACACTTGTGAGTTAATGAGCAGCATGGAGATGGGCCAAGCATGCAGATGTGTGCTGCAGCCTAATAAAAGGTATAGGAAAATAGGAAGATAAGACAGCAACAGACCTGCTCTCTATCATGCTACTGTGCCACAGGGCTTTCAAAAAACAGATGCTCTAACCTTCCAGGAGCATGTACTTGTGCTTTAGGGAGAGCTGTGAGGCAGTAGAAGACCTGGGTTTCTGTTCACACTTTTTCACACCTTTCTTTTTTTTTGCAAAACCTACACTGTCACAGCCTGAGGTCTGCCTTACAGGTAGATCTAGCTTCTGTGCAGCTGCACTTTGAATGGTCATTGTCTTGGAGTGATTTTTTGTCTTGGAGTTTATCCTATGTCGTCTGCCCATGCCCAGAAAAATGAATTTTATGCCTTTCTATGTCTTTAAACTGAGTCTGAGAAGGGAGAGGAGAAGTTCTGGGTTTTTTTTTCCTTTTCCTCAAGGTTACGGTTTTTTTTTCTGTTG
>VWZK01021000.1:0-69841 GCA_013396935.1 Baryphthengus martii | reverse complement strand
AAGTACTGCACAATTTTCGGTATATAGGCTATTTTTACCACATCTTCTCACCACAGTAAAGCCTGACTCATACAGGAATTGCTACAAGATCAGCGTACAGGAGGAAGGACTTGGGTTTGCAAAGTTTCATAAATCAGAGTTGCAAAATCTGAAAAGTACAGAACACGAGGAGAGTGTAAATCTGTCATTAAGATAATCTGATGGTTTCGTCAGTCCTCTGGTACTCGGTAGAATTTTCACTGGCTCAGTAACCCCAAAGGGTAAATTTCAGTGTGATGCACAAGCAAATTACTCAAAACTTCCATTAACATTCCCAACAAGTTACGCTTAACTCCCTGCAGACTGCACAGAAACTGCAGGCTAAACGATACAGTCTCATCTCAACACAGCGAACACTAAGATCACACAGCAAAATAATTAAGATTATACACACAAAATGCAGTATCAAAAAAGGCAAAGCCTGAGATAATCCTACTCTCAGACAAGGACATTCACAAATAATGTTTAAAGATGGAATTCCTAAAGAGAACAGGCTCTGCTTCAACATCTGCTTAAGACTCATTGTGTAACACTGCAACTCCTTTAGCCCCTGCTTCCTTCCTTACAAGAAAATAAAGACACTTACCATTAATAGAGTCTTAACTCTGGAAAACATGCAAAACTCTGCCCAACATGAAAAACCTTTATTTGCATCCAGATCATCTGAAGGATAAATGGCTCAGGCTACAAACAAGCCCACAGCCCTCTTCCACAGACCAGTTCTTTACATGATGACCTGCATCCATTTTTTGTACACATGCATGGATATAAACACTGCTTCCACTGATGGGAAAGCAGTTTCTGACATTTCAGTAAATGGCATTTGTTACAGTTCTACTTGGTGATCAGATACTATACTCAGTAACTGTACTGTATTGTTTTGTTTCAAGCTTGTTGCAACTCTTCATATGAAGTGATCATAAAAAAAATCATACAGTCTATGTATAGTAGCAGTATGACTAGTACAGTCATTTTGAATAATATCAAAATGTAGAATAACAAGAAGTGTAAGTTTTAAAAGCAGAATCCCAAAGAAAGTAGCAAATTTGCCTTCTGAGCAATTCACAATAGCTACACAAATTACTTTATTTGAAGACAGTACAGAACTGCATGGCAGTAGATTCAAAAATTTGCACAGCAACAGGTTTATTGATAAGCATGGTTGAACTTTACAGCTTATTATATAACAGCATTATGAACTTAAATCACTAACCTGTCACACACAAATCATCTGGATTTCCAAAATAGTTGTTACTTTGGGAATGTAAGAAATAAATCAAACATTAATAAAATTTGTGGTTTCCCCAAAAGCTCTTTTCCCAGACTCTCAAATGCCCAGCTGAACACTGTAGCCCCAACAGAGAATAAGAAGTAAAACGGAAGCAGAGTCAGCCAAAAATGAGGTATTCTCTGTTAAAAGGAAAAATGAATGTCTTTGACATTGATAATAATTCTTTTTCTGTTGACTGTCATGTCAAATCCTTCCTAGAATCATGACTTACAGGTCTAACGTCAGTCATTTTTAAGCTCACACTTCCTTAAGTCACCATTTAAACAACTAGAGTGTTAGAAAATGACTGTTTATTGGCTGACGGTGTTGAAAAAAAAAATCAGATTCCAGTCTTCAGAGTTTGTAAATGTTTTACTTAAATAGCACAAGCAACAGACAAGTTTTTGAATTCTCACCTTTTGAAGTTGGAAGTATTTTACATGCTCCTAAGAGTTTTCACCATCTCAGTAAATACCAGAGTGGTTTTAGTCTACCTAGTCTTCTCTTATGAAACCTCAGTTAAGTCCTCGCAACCTCAGAACTATACTCACTGCTCTAATTTTCTCCAGCAGACCTAGATATTTGGTTAATTTAATCATCACTTTTATAAACCAGGAATAAACACTCTCTTCATATAGATAAGAAAGGCCAAAAAAGAGAACTCGGCACACATTCATCTTTTCATCAGCTGTTATAAGGCTGACTACACTTGCACGCAATAGGAATCCTGGCAGGTACACAAGGGAAACATCCTCAAATGCAAAAACCTGTCAGGGTTATAGCGCAGTAGATATTTTAACTTCATAATGAAGAAATGAACGAATGCCATTGATTATCTTCCTTTTGTCTTGTAAACTTTAACAGCTTGTATCTCTCACTGGATGACAATCCAGGAGAAAGAATTTTAAATGTGTGCTGGTGATACAACTTAAATAAATCACAGAGCATAGAATTTGGAGCATTAGATGTTATACAATCACTTTGCTTAGACAAATCTGGTTTTCTCCACCTTTTAAATCCACGGCCACTTTGTAAATGTCCTTATGACGATATATAGTTCTCTGTTTGAGATATGAGGCAGTGCCAGCAATATCTCTTATTGGAAAGAACTCTACAATGGAATGACAAAGACAGCATCTCTGTCTCTGAAAAGTTCACTAGCTAAAATGAGGGCCTCCAGCTGTTCAAGAAACCATTTGCATGTCCTATTCACTTGCTTGCATGGAAAAGCAGGATACTTCCTTGATGACATACAAATTGCCTTCCTACCTTGGTGAGCCTCTCCCAACCTTTGCTCTCTTCTCTGCCAGCCCAAACCTGTAAACTTTGTTCTTGGTGAAGATAAATGATGTAAAAATGTGGCCTTAATGAAATCAGAAAAGAAAAACAACAGAGGCTAATAAGAGGCAAAGACAAATGTAAATCGGAGATTCTCAAGACTGCAGGAAGACACAGGAAAACTTTGGGAAACTAGATGTATAGGGAAAGTACAGTTTTAAGCCCCACGACACAAATATCCAGCAGCACTTTCTTTGAGCTTAAATGCCTAAACGTAGCTAACTCCATATTGTATCTGTACAATTTGAAAGTCACTACTGAATTACTAAAAGATTTTTTTTTTCCTGCAACTCCTTCCTTAAAATTGTAAAAATAGCACAGAAATGAAGAACACTTATCCTTTCTCACATGCTGCAAACTGACAGATCTGAGGACTTGTAGAAGCATGGCTGAATTTAGCATTATATGACAGCTCTGAAATACCATATCTGGAATTAGAAATTGCTCTTACTCCTTTCAGAAATTGTTCTTACTCCTTTCTTCTTAATGTTGTACTTCCAAAGTGACTGGAACAATCAAGATGGAGGAAATAGACATAAGTTCTCTTCCAGCTGTTCCTGTAAGTGGCTCAAGCCAACGTTCTCAACATTTAGGAGATGAGGAGAGAAACTACAAAGCCCTTCCTCTGCAGTTTAGACTGTCTAGTACACTCTTGTTCCTGAGTTGCTCATGTATCTTCCACAACTCTGATATCCCTGCAGGAGACATTTCTATACACCTTATAAAACATATTCTGCTCGAATGTTATTACCATGTTTCAAAGTCCACAGCGGAAGATATTTTATGGACAGTTTTGTAAGAATGAGAATCATCACCATCTATAGATTCCAACTTTAACTGCTATGAAACAAGAACATCGTACAGCAAATAGCAGACATGTTGTCCGGTCACAGAACATAATTCTGGGAAACTGAGGCATACCTTAAGTCTTCACACATGAATACAAGTCCATAAACATCTGCACAATTTTTACTATGGGAATTACCTGCACAAGAGACTGTCCTAAATGTAACATTAACTGTTTTGGAGTAAGAACACTAGGATTTGTCTCTGTGGTTCTGTGTACATATTTTCTTTAAGTGCAAAATAAAATAGGCCTTTAAAGTTGCTCATCCACTCATCTTGAACCACAAGACTCTTACCATCAATTTACTTGAATGATTTAAAAGTTTCAGCTGTTGTAACTGAGAAAGTCTGAGAGAGCATCCTTGTTGATGTACCAATGTACATCTTCAGTATTTTAAAGTAGTATTGGCATTGCTACTTCATCTTGCTCATTATATTTTGAATTCATTTTGTGATTTTTTTTTGAAGTTTGGACTTTCCTCTGCTTCTGAGGTGTGACTATGATTCTCACATCAACACCATTCTACCATTTACCCTTGCTGATTTGGGCAATAATGGGTTACCTTGGTTTACATGACCATTAGATGGAGTCAGCGATGGGATTAACTTCACTCTTGTGAAATGTATGCTGTCTTAAGTGAAGTTATCAGTGGAATATACTTTTTCTTTGTATATTTAAAAAATAGTCAAGAGCAAAAGGCTCTTTCATTACCAACATCTGAGCTACACTCTGAAGGTCTTTTATGTAGATCCCTGTCAAGGTTTAGGGTCAAGACCATCCACTAGACCCAAAACAGATGCCCTCTGTTAAGCCTTCTCCCTTCCCAAAGGGGAAGAGAAAAGGAATAAGGGAGAGAGACTTATGGATTAGAAAAGAAAACTGAAACAGCTTTAATGAAAATAATAATAATAAAATTTAATATATACAAGTAGATATAAAACCAAGATTGAACCCAGCCTCCATGATGACAGGTACATCACTGTCACCACTGATGCTGTGAAGCAAACACTGGGAAAATCCCAGACTGGACTCAGAGGCTGATGGGGACCAGATTCAGGAGTCAGGTTCTGGAACTGGATTCAGGAACACACAGATCAGGATCAAAGGCAGAATGGACAGAGTCCTCCTCGGCCACCTGCTATTGAAGAAGAGAGTCTGATGCTCGTGATCCCTCAGCTTTATACTGAATATGACGTATATGGGATGGAATACCTCCTTGGTCACTTTAGGGTCACCTGTCCTGTCTGCTCCTCCCCTCAGGTATGGCCTTTTACTTTCTGTACCCGCAATGTGGCACACAAGATCTAGCAGTGACCTTGGGCTTCATGGTAGGAAGTATAAGGAAGAGCCTTTCTGCACACCAATCCTTGGTAGTAACTATAAATATGAAGTGTTATCACTTCTAGAAGCAGACATTGGCTGTGAAAATCTGCCATTAACTTCAGAAAGTACAGATAGTTAGAAAAGACTTCACTGAAAAGCAAAATCACTAAACAGAAATACTTCTGTTCTAACTCAAACCAGGACAATTCCCTTTGTACAAGGGGTACATTAGTGGTGCCTCAGAGCGGTATTTTTCACTTTGCTTGGACAAGACATGGCCTATTTACTTTTTCTTATTATAAGAACGTGAAACTACCACTCTTCACCTCATGCTGGTCTGTGCTAAGACATTTACCTGTATCTAAAGCTTTCTAAACACCAATGAAAAACATCTCACAACTTGGAAAACAGGCAACCGCCAGTAGAAATGAAACAGAAGGTCAAGAATTAACAGTTTCGATCAAGGAACTAAAAAGTTGTTCCATATAAAAGTCTGCGGAATTTTCTACATCCAAGCACATCTTTTTCTGTTAATATTGAAGCCAGTATTAACTTCTTTTTTTGCAGTTAGGTATACAAGGTTGTACCCGAAACTCTTGTAAGCACAGTGGAAAATTGGTTTTTGCTTCACTTAATTGATTGCTTGTTCAAAAAATAATACTAATGTATGTCCTTTCTTCATTGGTAAGAACATGCAAATACTACTACATAAACTTTAAAACACTCTTGAGAAAGTATATTCAGAAAAGATCTTGGCAGTGATGTAGACATAAGGGAAGTAAAATTAAAAAAATGGTCTCCAGGTCAAAAATGGCTAGAAGTGATGCCAGACAGCGGCTTTAGTACCTGAGGATAAGAAACACCTTATGTCACCGAACAAGAACTCTTTTAAAAAGTAAGAAGAGGTACCAGGGAAGTCTAAAGATGTTTTATCAAATACTAGTCATCTGAAAGAATGGTAAAGGACATAGAGCCCAAGAATATTTGTAGCTTGTGAAAATGGGACAATGAGGGATTAAATAGAGAGGGGCTGCAATGTCCAGTAAACAGAACAAGTTCAGATACTCTCAATCTTCCAAAAGAAATACAATCCTGCCTTGTGAGTGCATTCAGGATTCTCTCTCACTTCCCTCAAACAAATACATCAAACTTCTATTTCAATTCACTAAAGAAAACGCAACATGCTATGCCATGGCAGAAACGTCAGTTCTTCCGTTTCCCTCCACAAGTAAAAGCCATAATGTTGGCACTGTAAAAATGTATAGTATTAGAAACTTGACCGGTGAAACTGCTTACCTTTGCAACAATACAAGTAAAAGCACAAGAAAACAAGCTCTTGGGATGATCTAGAGATAGCAACAAGGTAGTTTTACAGAGACAATATAGTTCATATCAGCTCTTATAATCTGTAGCCCCAGTAGATGACACTCAACTTCAGTATCTAGAAAAATCCTCTTTATGGCAACACTTTTGCAAGTTCCAGGAATTTGAAGAATAACTATAAAAACAAAGAGATTTCTAAAATCTACCCATGATTAAGATGATATTCCAAAAATTTAACAAAGATAGAAAGCTGGATGAAATGTCACAGCAACTAACTCAGAAAGAAAGAATATGCAACTGGCAAACTTTTAATTCAAGACAAACTACAGAAGTGCACCTTTGCCTGGATTTATTTGAAGTAAAGGATTAAGGGAGATCAGTAACACAGTTAGTGACATTATAGGTCCTCTCAATATCTGAACATATACACAATCTTGGGAAAGTTTTTTAAAATATATTTTTGATACTTTGATATAACTGTTGTCTTGAAATTTAGATTTTTTTTTTTTTCAAAAAGAGCTGAAGTCTTTGCCTTGAAGATGTTCCTCTAATGTTTTATGTCAAGAAGTGAATAAAGTGTTGTTTTATCTTTTTTTTCTCTTTATACTTTGTGAGTTTTCCATATGCATTAAATACACAGTATATTAAGAAACAGACATATATGCATACAGGGAAAAAAGTGGTGCTGAACAATGACCTCCTGATTAATTTAAATCAGAACTTAAAGTTTGAGGTATCAGGTAAATGTAGTTTACCTAAAAAATTACTTATTCAATCCACATATTGATGGACTAATAAAAAAACCCAAAACATACTGTCCATGTCTAAATAGACTACTTATCTACATTGTGGGGACCTGCTCTGTGCAGATGCATGGCTGTTTCTAGATAATGCAATAAATCATGACCTACAGTCAGGCAACAGTTACTGCCATAACTACCCACTACCAAAATGTGGATCCTACCATAGGAGTTTCTGCACTCCATGTGCTCATGAGTACAGTTTGTGAATAATTGCCTTCTAATTTGGGTGATATCTTCAATCTCTTCCCATGTAATTGAAAGCCCAAGTGAGTAATGTAAGACTTACTAAGAATTAATTAATCATGAAATTAACTGATCTTAAGAAGAGAGTGTGCCACAGTAAAAAGCATCATGGAGGAAAGGTACACAGAGACACTTGACCACAAACTTAAAACGAGACTGATGGAAACAGTTACCTATGGCCAACATCTAAGATTAAATGCAAATCTGAACAATTACACAAAGACCGGTAGAAGATGACAGAACCTGGTAGCTGAGTGTTTCCTGGTTCCTACCTTACTGTCCAAGGCAATTGCAAGGAAAATGAAAGAGAATTCCAACTACCTTCTTTTCTCTAGACTGTAGCATGGAAGTACAGAGCAGCTTAGAACGTGTGTGCTACTAGAAGTCCAGCTGCAAATGTCCACCTGAAGAACCACTGATATTCACCCTATACAGGGTCACATTATTACACAGGCACTCACATCATGCTCACGATGTCTGCTATCTATAATAGGAGCTTAATGTAATTATACTAAAATCTTGGTATGCTGTGCTCTGAAAATACCATCGTGAAAGAAGGCAAATTGCCGGCTTTCATAGCAACCTAATAGGGTCATCAAGACAGCATACAATAACACAATTTTGATCTTTGATTCAAACCTCATGCCAAGTGGAGTTGATTTTTTTCCATTTAATTTTAATTTTCATGTAACTGAAAGGAGCTAACATTTGGCTGTCTAGAGGGCAAAGAAATTGGCAGGACACTTACATGATGTCACTAACAGTATGTGCACGGTAATAACATTATTCCATTTATTTGAGGAAGATTATCCTACTTATCCATAACTCAAAGCATATTGGTGCATAATTCAATTTTAAAAGTAATTTTTAACGTTACAACAATAACAAAATATAATTCAACTTTTCTGAACAAATAGGAAGAATTGGGAGATATTTATTTCCCTTGAATCACAGCACTATTCTGATTAACAAGCAGATTGAAATTAAAGAAAAATAATGACAGACCCAATTTGTAACATAAAAAGCAAACCGAGATTAACAAAATTAAAATTGAGCTAAAATCAAAATAGGTATGCAAGGACTAAGTGAACTTATAAAGATGAATTACACTAGACAGGAGAGAATGTAACTACCTGACTGTGTATTTTAGAAAGCAAAAATTCTCAGAGTTAAGATCAGTGTAATCATGAGGTATGATCTATTTTGGGTGGACAGAGACACACAGCTGCAGCACTCAGCCTTCCTTTCAAGGGCGGTTCCATGATCTCACACAGTCAAACTGGACTGCCCACTTCAACCCTCTCAAAGCAAAATGAGTGAAAACAGACCCTTTCTCTCTACCCTGTGGATCTTACTAAAAGCAGCGCAGCCATCTGCCAGCACAGACACAGGAGAGGATGGCTGGATTGGAGATTTACGTTTGATGCTTCCACTGAATCTTGGCAGTTTCAGAGCAGGTCTTTCCTCACACGTTTCAGTTTCAAATCAAATGTAATCTTTAAGTAAAGATTGATGGAAGAAATCATAGGAAGCCAGAATAAAAACTCTAAATTCTTGCAAACCAGAACCAATAAATTTGTCTGTAACTTATTATGTCACACAAAAAATTTACAGGTAAGTGGTTAAAATGTTTGCACAAGTAGTTTTAAAACTAAAGATGTTCTCAAGATGTGGAATTTACCTCCTATTGATTTTATAAAGCTCCTGACATTTGTTTTGTGCTTATTTTTAATAAGCCTGTTTGAGAACATTCACTTTACAGCAGTAACATTTTCTTTAGTCAACAAAAGTAGAAAACATTACCCACCTGAAGAACATCTCCAAGGTCAGCAGTGCTAATATCTGGGTCTTCAGTGGTATTAAAAGGAACAGGATTAATTCTTACAAGAGTGAGCACTCTGGGTTCTGGATATCTCCACAACATCATTCCTGGACTATCCTCAGTTTCATTGTAAAACACAACTTCATAGGCACCAGGCAGTTTTTGTGCTTCTGTCAAATGAAAGAAAGCTATAATCTGTTATATGATTTCTAGAAAGAAACGTGCTGGTTTATGAGTTCAAACTAGTTAAAAATAAACTCCTCAGGATAAAAATGAGGGAAAATAAAAAAGCAATTTCCCTGACTTTTAAAAGATTACAGCTTAGTGGAAAGGAATTTAAAAAGTACTCTTTTTCATTCTAGCAGATGTCTTTTAACATTTTATTTAAAAAAAAAAAAATCAACATATTTTTTCATTAGAAGAGGCAATTAATCTTTAATAGGTTAATACTATATTTACTTTATAATTAAAAAAAAAAGGCGCAATAATATTCTTTTTACCTGCATCATGAATATACTGGAACAGGCCTGTTCTCAGATCATCTGAGGTATGCTCAGTTTTTGAGACCTGACTCCTTTCCGCAGAAAAACAAGTGGAGTGTGTATGTTCAGATAACAATGTCTCTATATTGCCCTTTTTAGTAAGATACTGCCACACAAGCTCCTGAAGAAGAATTAAGCAGTTCAAATGCTCTTGACCCCAGAAAACCTTAGGGAAAAAAAAAAAAAAAAAGAAAAGACAAAACAATTATATTCAAATATTTAGTCATTTTTGAAGGAAAAAAAAACCTGCTCCGAAGTAATAGGAACTTTATACACATTTCAGCCTGCTCTACTTAGGCCTTAATTGAATGCAAGTATCCTTAATGTGAAAATAAAGAACAGGAACAAAAACAAAACAAAAAATTATAATCCCATTTGGCAAATGTGTACTTTTCATCATTCAAAGCATTAATTCTTACCACTTACAATCTATATTGATGTTGCCTGGAAAAGCTCAGATCTTAAGAGTCACAAACAACAACTCAGAGGTGAGTCTAATAAGCAATGCTAGGACTAGTCAAGAGGTTTTGTAGTTTAAGATATAACAAAAAATCCTCAAAGATGCAAAGTTTCAACTGTTCAAAAGAGCTTCTTGCTCCAGAAGTAGAATTCTAGGATGCGTTAAAAACTGACGTAGCAAAGAGGAGGACTAGAAAGACATATGAAAAATCATCTCAAACATATATATTGAGTATACACGACGTATGAATTGGACGAGCTGTAAGTTCTCAGACTGAAGTTTCAAAGCTTAAAGTTTTTTAAAGTTTAAACCAGCAGTTTAGAAAAATATCTAGAACTGGCGCTTGAAGTCCAGAAGATTCATACACTTTACAGTGAAATAAAAAGCAAATAGACATTCCTCTCTCCCAGCTCTGACAAGCAGTGCTGCTCTTCTCAGTTCAAACTCAGGTTTGAGAGAATCATGTTAATAGTACAGAAGTGGGCCCAGAGGTAACAAGGAAGACAAGAAAGCAACTAGAAATTAATAAATAAGACAGAACCAATGTGGGATAAAATCAAAATCACCAGACAGTAACTTAAATGTCCATGGTAAGGGTAGTAGTAAAGAAAACAAGTCAGATGTGCACATAAAGAGTAGTGCAATTCTTATTTTTTTTTCCACTGTGTAATATCAGTTTCCAAATATGAAAAAAATTAGATGATTCGTAAAGGGAGTGTAGTATAGCTGTCAAGAAGGAAGCTTTTCCATCCTCTGTATCTACATGTAAGCTCATGGAATAAACCAATGTCCTCTTGAAACACAGCTACAACCAGTTCTGAGCTAAGTAAGTCCTGAGATACCCAAATCACCTCCCTAATTTAGTGCATCTCTGCTGCAGTTTCTAGTGTACCTCTTGGCTCAGGGTCTCACACTTGCTCTAGCACCACCTCAGAGGAACTTTGTGTCACCTAAGCTGATCTCAGAGGCCTCAGTCCTCCACTGATAGAGCAGGGGGGAATGCTCCCCGCCCCCAGTTTTGTTCATTTTATTTTAAGACAGCTGGAACTCCAGAGCATGGAACTCCTACCACAATATTCACAGATGAGATGCCAATTGCACATAAGCTCTCTAGGCTATCCTGCAACACAAATTAGCAGTGGTAGAAGACGAAGTCATGTTTAGAGCTGGTAAAATCATTAGCGGTAAATAAATTAATTTGAAACAGAACTGCTAATGCTTTTGTCAGCATTCTCAAATCTATTCTGCCAGACCAAACACTTAATTGTTTTCTGCAAAAGCTAATTATCCCAGTGCATACTCTAATAATAAATGTCTTTCTCTGATTTATAGGTATTTTTCTGGTCCTTGTTAAAACCTCAAAATCTTAGGAAAAAAAAAGACAAAACTTTTTTATTATTAACAACACATAGGGGTAGTCAGCCAGCTACCTGTGAACAACAAATAAAAAAGAAGTAGAGAAACAAAGTATTTATTCATTAATGTATATATTTTTTTAAAATTCATATTGTTCAACTAGCCCTATTCCCAGTGCTGTGGTTTTAAGAACTTCTAATGCCGATTCTGGGAAAAGACCTAATGACACGACTAAATGTCAAAATTTCCTTTTTGTGTTTTACATGCTTGATTCATACATTTATTTTAAAACATTTGGTGTGTATAGATACTACAATAAAAATAATTAAAACAAGACATATCTTAAAGCCCACTTGTTTAAGCCCCCCAGAATCTATTTTTCATTTCAAGAACTCCCATGCTTCTTGGAATGGTTTCAAGTCGCAGGCACTTCCAAAAAGGAGAGGATAGCACGGGAAACGGAGTATTTATTGCAACAAACAACAGTTTGTAATCACTCCCCTGAGAAACCGGTGAAGTTTAAAAAGAAAGGATCTGTATTTCTCAAAGCTACCCATAGAGGCATTACAGACGCATAACTCATGGACAGACACACACACACACATCAGAACAAGGTCCTAGATATTAAGTGTGAGTAATTTGATCCAGTAGTTTGAAGAGAACACACACATACAGCTACAGTACATGGCTTAAATATTATTTAAAAAAACCAAAACAACGCAACAAAAACCAAACAAAAACCAAAACGCTATACACAATTTTACAATCAACTGCTTTACATGAAAGAATAGATACTTATTCTAAACGGTAGAATAAAAACTACCCAAAACAAAAAAGCAAAAATGTCAACCTAATGAATTACTGTAGGCTGCAAAGCTTTACAGGCTTTCATGCAATTTATTTATGAAATCTCAACCATCCCAAGCCAGTCCAGCTCAATAGCAGAACCAGAAGCATCTTATACAGACCTGCAGAAGTCCTCCTCTCAAGTCAATGTGTATTTTTGGAACAGATTGCTCCGGACCAGGATCACCACTGTGCTTACACCACTTGGCTTCCACATTAACAGAGCAGCAAAAAGGGCCCATCAGAGACCTGGCTCTTTCTTTGAGACTTGTTTTAAGTAGGAAATCTTTTATGTCAAGGACAAAAGATGATCCATGGATTCCTAAAGAAAGAGACAATTAATCCCGCTGGTAGTTATTCTCCCAACATTTATGTGTTCTTTTCCTGAATTCAGTTTTCCATGACTCTTGGAATCTCTGCCCACAAGCAATTCCTCGCACAATTAGTCCCACTGACTTTCTTGGAAATACTTACGTGGACTATCACTCTCCAAGCAAGTGAGCTAGGCCATAACACTTGCGAGGCTGGTTGTTTTTTTTTTCAGCTTGCTCTTCTGACACTATGAAGCATGCTTTATACAGTGTTGCAGTTAGAGAGCAGGTATGTCTCCTGCACATTCCTTACAAAAACCTATTTGCCAAAACATTATGACTTTTTACACGTGTCTGCATTTTAAGGTTTATGAGAAGAGACATTTTTCATTAAACTATGATTTTTTTTTCAAAAGAATATATTAAAAACAAGACCAGCTGCTTCACTTGATTGCATTTTAAACTGTTAGGAAAGAGGTATTTTGAATGATTCTCTCTGCTTTTGTCCAGGTTAGTTATTATAAAACATTGCCTTGCTAGACTTTAGAGGGCTTAACAGGAGAATAAGGGTAATGTTTGAATTCAAATAATTCAAAACAACTACTGTAACTCAAAATATATAACGTATATTTACAAAAAAAGTTTAATCTAAGCTTTTCACATAATCATCTGTGCTATAAAACATAAAAATGATAACAGTAGGTTAGATTTATGACAGAACTTATATACGCTCATTAAAGACACAAACATTTTTAGGAAAGAATCATCATCTAGAAATGCCACATCTCTTGTGAATTTAACTAGCACAGTTTAATAAAAGAACCCATACTTAATATCTCTGTATTTCTTCTGTATATTTACATGAAGAGTACTACATCTGTGGCTGGGTTAATTTTTTCTCTTCTGGTGCTCATACTCAGACTCAATACTGAATACTGAATGTCACTGTACTTTATAATGCCCACAGCTTATTTTTCTAATGAAACTGGATAATTACAAAGTCTGTGCACATCCTGGGAGTTATGACTTCATAATATCGAGAAATATTTTATACAATGGAAGGAAATACATTCGATTTTTTTTTTAACCCAGTGTCCACTAGGAAGGTGGTCCAACAGTCCTCTTAGTGATAAGGGCATTGAATTCTATTCAACTCAAGTAGGAACCACAAACAAGAAGAATCTCTCCCTTGAGTAGTTTGGAATTTATTAAGAATGATCCAAGAGCTTGAGCGAACCCTTATCCATGCCAATCAAATAGGAGTGCTGTCACCGATCAGGAAAGGTGTTTTAGCTCTAGGTTATTTACACTGGCTTCCAAATCCCTGCGACTGGTCTGCCATGCAACAGGTTCATACAACAGAAACTGTTCAGTGGGTTTTTTTGACACTGAACTTCAGTGATAATCAAGAAAACTAACACAAACACATCCTGACGCCTCTCCTTTTGGTACTGGTTCAGACTTGATCCTGTAAACTGTGGAATGAAGCAGCTTCACATACAGTTTTAAACGAAGAAAAAGAGATGTTTTTACAGGAAGGGCTCATCCTTACCCTGCTATGCTCAGTCTAGTTATTTTAAGAGGCACTACAATATCTGCAAATTCTTTTTTTTTATATATATACTCTAAAAGGAATTTTCATTTTGAAGAGGAGAAATTCTTGGTAATTATTGCACAATTCTGCAATATACAGAAATGTTCTATAGTTTTACCGAAATATGTGCCAAGTTGCAGAAATAACAAAAGGGAAAAAGGAATGCCAGAATACAAGTGGTTTTATTTATGTTTCTTTCACTGGGATTACACTTGGAAGGATTATGCTTTGCAGACTTTTTCTGTTGTCATCTCATCTCCACAAAGTACAAAGAAAACACAATATCCAAAGGCTTAGAAACAGAACTGAGCATTCAGCACATAATACTTCTGGTTCAAAACCAGCAGTTCTTTCTTAAACACTATGTAAACAAGGAGAAATAGAGACACAATTAAGAATAAAGAAGTGCTGGTAATTTTAAATAAATTAAATACTGCTAGACACATTCATAGACTGTGTCCTACAGATACTGAGAAAAGCTTAGGGACTCAATGAGAGATTTTTCGTTTCCTTGCTGCAATGCACATTGCTTTTGTATAGTCAAGAATCACACCCTCATCCTTCCTAGCAGTTATAGCAATACGTCTGTTTGGGGATGAAGTAACTCCTAGTATAAAAATCACTGTCCTCTTCATGAAAAAAACCCCAAACAACACAAAACAGCAGAAAGCACTCAGACAAACTTGCACAAAGAGATGTCTTAAAGAAAACAGAGGAAGATCAAGAAGTATGCACAAAACCTAAAAATCAGTAGTAAGTAAAGGGATTTCTGGGCCTGAGAGAAGCTTCAACAGGGTACCATGATTATAGAAATCCTAAAAGGATGACATTTGAAAAGAAATAATCTCACATCCTGAGGGGAAAAATACCAGTATGCTCTAGAGGGGAGCTTATTTTAAGACCGTTAAATGCCATACTAATATTCACAGTATATGCTCAGTTAGTGAAGTTCCTTTCCTATGACTAAAATAATCATTTCAGAAAGGTAAAGATGCAAAATGGTTTTCAGTCAGTCGTTATATACATCTCTCACAAACTTCTTCTATGGCAGAATTCTAACTTCAGTTTAAAGAGATTAAATCAAAATCTCCATTTGAAGTGAACTTGAGATGGCACCACACAGAAGTAATATATCTTCATAAATGATTGTTGTGGTATGGAGAAGTTAACTTGTTCTGTTTGGATTATTGCTCATGAACACCAACACACTTTTCAGTACGTGCAATAATTTACTTCTAGGAACAAATAGTTTCATAACTTTTAAAATACTCCTCCAAGATACTAATAAACATGAAGCACTTGCTTTGGACAGTGTTTAAAAAATGCTGCCAGCTCTCCATTGTCAGATTCCAGCCAGACCCACAATAGCATCGCAGTACGCTGCCACGCTAAGTGAGCAAACTATGACTTACACCCGGGTTCTGCATGCCAATGGAACGATTACCTTTACTATGACATATGCACAAAAGAAATATTCAGGTATTTTTATAATATGGTTGGGAATAATGTAGGAGTGTTCGAAAAAACCACTTGGGGTTGAAGTTACCACTTGCTTGGTAACACTAAGAAATTAACTTGCTCAGAAATTAAAGAAGGAAATCATTACAAAAGAATAGTGAAGAAAATTTACTAAAAGGTAGCATTTGCTCTGATATTCTGGCATCCTTCATTTTTAAATCAGCAGAGACTTGATACACGCTAACATTTACAAAGACATCTCATAGGACCCTAATATAGTTATAAATAGAGCTGTATTAGGGTTTATATATAACTATATTAGAATTTACCAATAATAGGAGGCTCCATGTTTGTTAAACTGCCCTGTGTGCATAAATCTATTTCTATGTACAGAAGAGTTAGTTCATTTTAATAGATGCAGAAAATACATTAAAACAATCCTTGCCCTATACTAACAATCACTCAGTGTTTAGGCAAAACAGGTGTTAAAAAAGAGTTCTGTTATTTTTCCTGGTGCATAGGCAAAGGTGGAGACAATGTTTTGACAGTTAACTGTAGACTTTCTGTTTTTAAAAACATTTTAAAATACTGATACTTGAATCAACTCCAAATGAAACAAGGAGAAATGTAGGAGTTTTTTCCTTCTCTTATGCTCTGTGCCTTTGCCCTTCCTTAGATCGCTGGAAATCCTGTTTGATTCACTGCACTGTCACCTAATATAACATAGAGCACAATTTTAATCGGCAAACTTGTATATGGGAAGAGAGCTTTAAGAAAATGGAAATATACGTAATATAATACATACAGCAAATGACACCGGACTATAGTCAGGCTGTTTTTTGAGAAGCCTCTTGGAAACTAGTAGCTTTGCTACAAACTGTAGCACTAGGAAGAAAATGTCTTTTCTGAGTTTGGGGTGGCTCAGAAGCAAGACTGTGTCCCAGAGCACAGAGCCTGCCACGCTTGCTTGGCCTGGGCAAGATGCATGTGAGCAATGTGATCTGTACCGAATGCAGCTGCTGGCAGACAGCATTCCCACCCAAAGAATTGCAGGGCACTCTGAAGGAACAAGTCCAGGCTCTCCCATGGGTTTTCCATGCCTGGGCAGTAGAGATACAATCTGGCTGCTGAATAATCTGTGATATTCGCTTCAGAGCATTTACACTTCATATTTGCATATTCAGTAGCTAGTTTAAAGTTGTTCAAGAGAACTTTAAATATGTAAATATATATCAAATACTTCAATTATCTACATGACTTTTTTTCTCTTAAGAAAGCTTCAGATATACCATGTAATGAGTAGTTATACTACAGTTACACTACTCTGTTGACAGTTATCCTCTACACAGCAGCTTCCGAGAAGAAAGGGTAACAAAGCTATGAAAATCATTACAGGGGAAATACTGCAGTTAATTAAAGAGTCAGCCAATTTATTCAAGTCTGGAAACAGTAGTAGCAAACAAATGGTGAGACGTAGTAAAGGACAATTTTCCAGGAGTGATTTAGTTAATAATCCACTGACCGCACTGGTTTTCTCATTAGCGTCAAGCTGAATCTTATGACAGTTCATTCTCCCCACGAGAACAATATTTACACATTAGCAATTAACTATTCTTCAGTGAAAAAGAGTTTTTCACCATTATATGGGGACACATGTGGGCTCTGTAAAAACATGAGACGTGTAACACACGGTAAACAGAAAGTAATGATCTTAAACAGGCCAAACCCTTGAATTCATCACTAATAAATGTCCCCATGCATTCAGCAGTCCTGGCTTCTGGGAGCCTGCTTTCTTCAAATAACTTCAAACACTAAAATCCAGGAACATTTATTATTTTAATCCATTACAGGCAGTGCTTGATTTAACTTTATTGGTTGTGGTGGTGGTAGTAGTTATAGTGGGGGTAAAGCTATGTTCTTTTACACATCATTTCAAAAGGGCTTAATTATATTTTATAGCTCAGGCCAGGAATCCTGCTTGTTTTGTGTGCTTTGTGTCTAACAAGGTTCAAATGGAGTTCAGGTCAGTGATGAATCAGAAGAGAAGTCAAAGATGGCTATCTATTTGAAGTAAGCTCATCTCCCTTAAAGAATAACTGGGCAGGTACATCATGTTCATTACACTACTGCATACTAAGTAGCTGAAAAATCTCAATTCACTTGTTGATTTCGCAATTTTGTATTTTATGACCAGAGAGGACATATTAAAG
Source organism: Baryphthengus martii (assembly GCA_013396935.1). Classification (NCBI taxonomy): domain Eukaryota; kingdom Metazoa; phylum Chordata; class Aves; order Coraciiformes; family Momotidae; genus Baryphthengus; species Baryphthengus martii. The sequence goes on along the minus strand of VWZK01021000.1, from coordinate 52,056 downwards.
TTAAGATCTAAAGGGATTTTCATTTTTGGTCAAGGCCATCTTTGGTATACACTAATTTTGAATCTATCTGTAAAGCTTATTGCCTTATATTACTCTAATTTAAGTGGAGAAAAATGCATAATGGAAATCAAGGAAAATAGTATCCATTTTGCACCCGTAAGTCCAGCTTTCAAAACTGAGTGCTATACTGACATGAGTAATACTTGGTTCTTGTATCACAAACATTTTATTTTTAGATCTCAGCAATTTGCAGAAAAGTGACTAAACACTCTTACTTCAGCTTTACAGATGGGCAAGGAGAGGTTGTTCAATTAAGGAAAAAAATCCACTGTCTATTTTCACACCTTAATTTTAGGTGGTTGGTTGAAAACTTTGATTTCATTTCAGGAGTTAGCTGGTGCCTGCAAGTGTCACTGACTTTTAAAGTTGTAGATACTTCGCAGTACTGAAAAATCAAACACTGAATGGTTATACAGTAAATGAAGCATTACAAAATAACGGATGCCACTCAAAATGTAGCCTTCTGTGATTGCCACAAGGTTGAATTAGAATTACAGCTTTGGTGTCTTGCTCCTCTGCACTACGCTTGATTCATCGGATTTCAACTGCTTTTATAAATGTAATAGTACATGAACCAGAGGATAACTTTTTTTTTTTTTTTACAAATAACCATCCTGAAGATAGTGCCTGGCAGCACCTAAGCTGTTTGAGCCTCTATAACCAAATGAATTATGCTTGTAGAAGACCAAAGGTTGACAGATACACCCAGGCCACACAAAGTGAACAGGTTTGCCTGCACTCTTGGGATGTGGTTGCCCAGGATTAAGATCAGTCCAGGTTCAGGCTCCTATATTCCAATCTTCTTCTCCCTTTGATCCATCCTTGCCTTCCCTGACTTATAAAATTGTCTGAATTCTCTTTTGTACCAACATGGTCATAAATATGTACCTGTCCAGTGAGCCAGTTGAAGGAGGCAATCTTGCTGGAAACTCACTGAACAGCTGCCCAAGTAGCAGAGCCAGCACAAGGCAGTGTGGAAATGTGCGGCCACAGTAACCTCAACTTCTTATGGAACTGCACCTTTTGTTTGGGCAGCTGGTGACCTCATTCCACAAAAAAAGCATTCTTGTCACAGAAAAAGAAGAATCATGTTGCCAGTATGTCGACAATTTAAACAACTTAAGGAACCGGCCCTTAAGATCAGCGAATAATGCCTAATCTCTGTGTTCTGTACCTCACACTGCAAAATGTAGATTGAGCTGGAGGAATTGCACAGAAAGCATAAAATGTACAAATAAAACAGCTTTCACTTCTATCTGTATTTACTCATGAATATAAGTGTTCTATAAAACTGACTACTATGAAAATGCTGCATCACCTACTGCTGTCACATATAGCTCTGGGATCTGCATAATGTAAGAATTCCAAAGGAAAAGCCAATCTCAAAAAAATATGTAATTACTGTCATCATAAAAGAGATTACAAAACCAATCATATTTGTTCTGAACTGAGTTTCATTTGGAGTCAAGTTATTTAAACTACAAATTCAGTTCTACAAAATAGTGTACGCTGTCTTGAATCAAAATCTACAACTACCTTTTTTTTCTCTCCCCTGTGTTAACATGCTAGTTCATCAGTAGCAACTCTGAACCCCATTACAAAGTACCAGTAGGGAATCTGACCAGGATTAATAAGTGGTGCTCAGTCCTGGGATTAGGTGGTGTCTTGTTTCATGGATTTTAGGCCATCTGTTCTTCCCTCCTACATTATTCTTCTGCAGAACTATAAACGCACCTCCACCTCAGGGACTATAGAAAGGAATTAAAATTCTTCTGCTTTTCATTATCACAAGATTCAGTAACTCATTTCAATGTCAGAATAATCCCCTTTTACTCTTTCTTTTGCGCTTGTAGGGTATGCCAAAATGACAAATAAAATCCCAGATGTTAGAGACCTGATGAGGTCTCCACCTTTTCTGGAGTGTTCGGTTTAAGCTACTTGGGACACAGTGTCAAATCTGACAGGATCCTGATGCCCACACCCAATATTCATTAAGGTTTGTTAGTGATTTGTATAGCTGTCTACAAACTGCACTTCCACCTCAATCCTCAGTGGCCATTTAAGTATTTAGCTTGTCCTCTGGCTTCACTGACAAAGAATTAATTTCCTATTGTTCAAATGCTGGAAAGAGTTTATACTTCTTCCTAAAAGTAACAAAGGTCTTTTGGGTGTTGTAAATGGCTTTTTACTGCTGCATATTATTTTAGGTAGTCATATCTAATTTAATGTTTTATTTCCCCATGGGCTAACTTGCATATCTGCAGCATCCAAAGGCTACGACAGTGCCTTAGCAGAGCATTCTCAAGAGAGTCAGCTGACTCAAAAATGAAGTTTTCTCTACACCAATTATTAGCTGCAGTTAATTTTTATTATTTCTGTAAAGAATCTTGAGGATGTAATTTCTGTCAGATTTAGTAAAAATACTTGCAATTATCATATACTCAAGTAGTGGTTTGGGGTTTTTTTTGTTTTTTTTTGTTTTTTTTTCCCCTTATCTATATGTTAAAGTAATGATTGCTGCCCATGGGACCAAGGCCTGGGGAATTCTCTCTATAATCTTTGAAATATTTTATATCTATAACTGTCTTAGTTCAGAAATGGAACAGCAAGACTTCCCTTCTGTGTCCAGCCAGGGTAAAAAGACTACACTGAGAGACTACAGGCTTCTTGCTGTCTTTTACTCTGGGGAGAGTAGTGTCTTCAACTCCTCTCACTTACCTGCTCCCTTAGCAGGTAGATAATGCTAATTTCAATACCAAACCTAAATTACATGAAAGCCATGTGTCTCCTTCCTAGTATGCATTGCTAAAAATTATTTTAACTTTAATGGCATGTAACTGTTTTGCAGTGAGCTACATACCTCAAGTATGACACCAAGCAATCTCAAACCTGACTGGGTACATGGCACTCAAGAGCTCTAGTTGCTTTTAGAAGATGCCACATACTTCAAAGGACGAAAATCACTAAGTCAAATCTACTTGAGCATGAAGTTTCATCAACAGAACAAATCAGCTGCCAAAAATGAGCTAAATGTTTATTTGCTTGTATGAAAGGGGTACAAGTTTTAACTTGTAACTCTAAGCTACAAAAATCAAATGACTACAGATAATTAATTTATTTAACATCAGTGTGACTTAAACTCCCACACTTAAGTGTATGAGAAAAACTATGCTGGTAGCCTCTTCTAAATTAAAAACACCGCTATCTTTTTTTTTTTTTTTTCTGGAATGGGGATTTTGTTTTGGTTTGGTTTTTTTTTGCCAATACACTGCACCCCCTTCTGCAATAGTATTACTTTACTAAAACTACAATACTTGGGATTTCAGCGTAAGTACAGAGGAAAACACAAATATTCTAATAGAAATAGTAACTATGTTGTTATAAGTAACTGTTGTATTAAACCATGAAAAACGTCCAAAGTATGAAGTCCCTTGACACACTAAAAGTTTGAGGTTGTGTAACAGCGCAGCACGATGAAATGGAGGTGTTTTAATTTGATACAACTGCGACATGAGTGTTCAGCACTTAAAATTTACTTTGTTAGAAGTGAAATAATTCAACTAATTAGCTCCTCTGCTTTTCAGAAGCTACATCTTTTTACATTCATAAGAAATTAAGAAGAAAAAATAAACAGAAGGCCGTTAGCTTCCATGATTAAAGTCTAGAGGGAAAACTGATAAGAAAAATAATTATATGGCAAGCTGCTTTCTTAATTTCAGCTAAAAAAAAAGTCAAGGCATTACACAAGGTCACACACTTTTCTTTTCCCCCATAAGGGAGGAAAAATACCAGAAATACATTCTTGCAAGTTTTTTTTGATAAATAATTCCTAGCAAATAGAATTCCTTACAAACTAACTTCATCTCCTACATTAAATCTCATCTGGAAAAGGGGTCATTTACACTGTTTATAAAACACTGCCACATAAAATGTGTAAAACCCCATATTTCACTAAAAATAGCTTGCGTAAGGGATTAGTTTCTACTGCTATAATTGCTCCTTTGTAGTTTTTCCATGATGTTTTTGAACAGTGTTTTTAACTATGTTTATTTGATTCAAAAAGAATCAAAGAGAAAGCTAGTGAGAACCAAAGAAACCCCAAGTGTACTGTGTTGTCTCATTGGGGAGTTATGCAGATTCAAGCAAGCAAGTGCAAATTGTTGAGGTTTTAATGAAAATTTTCTACAATTATTGTATCTGAAGTCATTCTATATAATAACATCTGTACAGCAGATGGCCATACTGTACAAAAGGCAAGCAATGCTCCTTTTTCTTCCTCTGCTTTAACAGTACATTTGAGATCACTACTTTTGTCATTGTGCTTAGTTTGGTTCAGCAAATAATTCGTAAAATGCAGCTGCTGCAGATGGTCACAATAGTTATTTGACTGGAAAATCAAAGACACAGTTAAGTATTTGCTTATTAGTTTCATTCTATTAAAAAAAAAATCTGACATGAATCCTGTTCAGCTCAAAAGGTTTATCTATAAAACTTTTTACAAAAAGAAAAGAACTGATATATTTAAATACTATTTGCTCCCAAGGCACAGCTGCTACACCTTTTTTTTTTTTTTTTTTTTTTTTTTTTAAATTAAGTTAGCTTGCATAATTTCTTTGCAATAATAAACCAAACCTAGTTAGTAACTGCGGTATTCTTCTGAACTGTTTTTAACTTAAGATTATAATACTGCTTTCACTACGCTGAGTAATTTATCTTCTTTCCTGAAGTCATAATTTCCACTTTGGTTTCTATCAGCACTTTAATTTCAAATAAGTAATTTTAAATAAAAATACAAACGATTCATTAAAATAATTTTGACAGTTTCAGTCAGTTCTGTGGAAGTGTGTCTTTCACACTTCTTGAAACTGAAAACAGTTTCTTGCACTGCCACAATGCACTCAAAACCTCATGCATATGTATTTTTCTTTTATAAAGCAAAGGTAAGGCAACGTTAACTTAAAAAAATGTGAAAAGAATTTACTGATGTCTATTTACTGTCTCGTTATGAAAGATCTTCATATAGAGAAACTAATTTTTATTTTCATTAGATTCAGCATCAGTACTGCTCTACATAACAATGCTTGCCAGACTACAAACATACTGAAGATTCTTGTATAGCTTGTGACATGAAAAATAAAGATTGGCTTCCTCAGACTGCCAGAAGAATTAAGAAACAGAGCTTTGTAGCAAATGTTTCTGAGGCTTATTGTGCGAGGCAAGGTACATCCTGATTCTTGGAGGATGAAAAACTTCAGGGTAAGTGAAATACACTGCTGAGTTTGACAAATCGCTTTACGGTACAGTGAAAGAATTGGGCTCTGCTTTGATATGTCGAAGTTTGCTGTGGACACCATAATGTACCATGGGATGGATAATGTATAAATGATAGAGGGAAAGTGATGTAAGGATACAGGATTATTACACAGAAAGAAAAGTAGAACCATTTAAAGCACATTAGAAAGGCCTTTTTACTCAGTTGCAGTGCTTTCTATGCTAGGGTTGTGATCCAATTGGAAAAGCGTGGGAACGCAGGCACTGTTCTTGCCTGTGCTGTTGTTTATTTATGGATAAATCAAGAGTTTCAGGCTCCAGCACTTTCACAGGCTTTCATGTCCTATGAACCTTAAATTTTTCATTTTAAACTTTTAAAACAATAAAGAAGCACTGAAACTTGCTGGCCTGAGGAGAAATATTTCTGATGAAAAAGAAATAAATCACCACCTCGCTTGGCCTACAATTTGTTCCTCTCAGCTACAGACCATTTTACCTTGCTACTCTGCCAACTACCTACATCTGGCTCATCTCCACATCATGCAAATGTATGATCTTATTAATTTTACTAAAAGACTAAGAAAACAATTTACAAAAACACTCAGAATGTTTTCATTTTAAATGAGTCTCTGGTACCCTATTAAGTGCACCTAAGGTGTAAAATTTCCTTGCAGTTCTGCAAGTGCCTCTTTTCCCTGGGTGACTTTCAGCTGTGCAGAGGAAGCATGTAAAAATTTAAAAATTCATAAGCCTGGAGGAGAATAATGGTATGACCGAATATTTAAATCGCAGTATATGTTAGGAGTCTGAACAATTATTTTTGCATTTTTTTAAACAGAAATACAGGGTTCTAGCAAGAAAACTTAGCTATACAGTGAAAACTGTCAAAAAATTGCCATTTAAAGTATGTGCTTAATTATAAGCATACCAGAATAGTGGTTCTTGTAACCACTATTCCAACCAGAATTCTGTCAATAAATCAGTAATTACAAGATAGGGGATATTAACTACAAAATTAAACACTCTTGGTGCTGCCTCACTGAAAGGAAAATTCAAGTAATGGAGTCTATCAAGGATTTGCTATTTTCTGTTGTGAATATATTATGTTAGCTAGAGGAGTTCCCCTCAATAACTCACACTTGAAAATGGTTACTAGACCACCATTTGAAAAAATCAGTAATGCTTTCAACTTCCAAAAACTCTTACCTGTAGTTTTATGTCCACTTTTAATATTCAGGCTCCCACTGAGGTTTGATAAAGAGACTAACAAACAAGGTTTGCTGGGATGTGGGATAGTTTCCATTGAAACAACCATTTGAACAGTGTGAATAGAAATTTTCTGGAAGAAGGAAAGGGCTTGCCACGAGTATTCGTGTACTGAAGCCTTTTGCACATCACTGGTGTGTGCTGCAGGTAGCAAATCCTTTGGACTGGCGTTTTTGGTTATCGAAGTGACATCCTCCTCTGGAATACCTCCAGCCGACAGAGTAGCCTCCTTCTGGGGCTCATCATCATTTGTGGCTTTGATTTTCTTCAAAAACTGGTTTATTTGATCAAGTTTGACAAAACTGAGGTTTGCTTTCAAAGGTTTTGATACATCCACATTTACGTCAGCTGTGGGAACACATTGAAGAAAGAAATATGAGAAGCTATAGTGCAATTATTCAAGCAATACAAAAATACTAGGCATTTAGTGGAGATAACATTATTTCTACTGTGTTTCCTGAAAAGGAATGAGTCAGTGGTAAAACAGTGAAACAATATTTTTAGGAATAAATCTGAAGTAAAACACCATGAAAAAGACTATAAGCAATCTTCACTACATACAGTTTTAAATGAAGAAACAAGTCACAATGTTAATCTTATTTCCTTGTTTCTTCCCAGGGATCACTACAGCTATCTGAAAGACACATACTTTATTCAAGCGTGTAGGAGGGTAAATACATTAGTCCTTTTGTGTCAGAATGAAAATATACTTCACATCCTCTTGAGTTTTACATCCAGTAGAACTATTTGACTAATCTCCAAAGCCAACAGCGAACATTGTCAGCACATTTAAATGAGTGAATAACATGTATATTCTGTTGTTTCCTACACAGCTAGTATGCAGTATGTCTTTTCAAGATGAAATGTGAAATAAAAAGCAAATATAAAAACTGAGGTATGTTTAGATTTATTTGTTTTCCAGGGTTCTTTGTCTCCTTAATAAAGGATTTTGGTACTGTTAAAAGTCTCATAGAATTTTCAGAAATCACAACTAACTTGAAGAAGATTGACAATAGTGATATTTAAGTAGCTGAGATGTTTCAATTACCAAGATTATTTCACAGATGGGAAGCAGGATTTTATGATGGTTGAAATTTCTTTTTGTGCTGCTATCTGCCTTTTTATCAGGACATTACACTTAATTACAGAAATCCAGCTTTTAACTTAGGGTTTGTTTTTTTTTTTTCATTTCAAATTCAGCTTTTAAACAGTAATGAGACAGCTACCCTGGGCAGGGGGGCAAACTTTGCTTTTCACTTTGCTGTTTGATTTCCACCACCCCACCCACAAGATCCAAAAATAATTAAAATTCTGTGCATATATCCAAATTAGATTAAACGTTCAGAGAAAACAGCACTACTTAGTTTCAAGTTTCATTATAAATATATATGGAAAACACTTTGTTGAAGGTTTTACACAGATTAATGAATATTTCACCAAAATTAGGACCTATTTTCAAGTTGTTCAGGATCACATTCCCAATTCTCCCAAACTAGGTAAATTACAAGTATTTACAACAACAGTACAAGGGCTGCAGGAGCAGAGCTTTGGAGTTGCTCTTAAGCATAGGCTTATACTGAATGCAGAGAGTCCCAGGCACATAACAAAACACTTTTCTGGCTCTCAAAATATCTCGGGGTTCTAAATTTCAGTTAGATGCTTCGGCATCTGAATAGATAAGTCTCCGAGTTATACACTACCACTTTTCCTACAAAGGTAAGAGAAACTTATTAATAGCCACGTAAGATTTGATACAATTGAATTAAAAAACCCTAAAACAATCTTAGAAAAAAACTCTGTAGAACTGCATAAGCCACAGCTAACTGAAATGTAAGACTGAAAAAATATTTGTGTTGTAACTTACAATTTTAATTAATAGTTTTCTAAAAATACTTTCTCTTGTGTTAAAACCTTCCATGTGGAACTAGAAATTGTGGCAAAACACTAGCTAACACGTGGGCCTGGTAGAAAGTCAAGTATCAAAGCTAGGAAGCTAGACATTAGAAGTGAGCAAGTTTTTTAGGCATCCAAAACCACACATGATCAACTTTGGAAGACTTTTCAAAATACTTATGTACTGATATTTTTAATTAAAACCAAGGGAAGAATAATGTCATAACAAGACTTGCCTGCTTTTTTGCACACATCATTGGTCCTCTCCTCTCTTTGAATGGAGAAAGAAAACTTACAAAGACAGACCCATGTGACATCACCATATTAATTTACTTGTGATACTCACATTCTAACAAAATGCTTTTTAAATAACAACCAAACAAACAAATGAGCAGCATTTTTAAAATGACCTGGGCTTGAAATCCAACTCACACTATGATTTGGGTTTCCAAACCATTTAAGTACTTTGAAAACAAGTTCCTTATCGACTTTTCTCCCTTAGTGATGTAGAAGGATAAAAGAGTAAAATGGAGTAGATGTTCTCGGCTTTGCTGTATAATAAAGTTTGTAAATTAGCAAATGAGGAAAGGACCCTTACTGCTTGTTATCAGATTTCACATCTAACTTCTTTGTTAAAGGTACAATTTATTCCCAACACTTTCCTATAGTAGTATAGCCCAAAAGAGGAAAAACAAAAAAATCCTACAGCTCCCAAAATGCTTACGGGTAAGTTGATAGAACAGGTGTCAAGCTAATGCCAGAGAGTAAACTGACTGAGAAAGATACAAAAAGAGATGAATATGAGAGCAATAGCTCTCTCTTGGGCTTCCTCAGGCCATGGCAGAGAAGACGTAGGGCACTGATGAAGCTCAGCCGTGGAACATGCATGACACCAGTGGTCCTGAGCTTTATCACTGCTGTTAGTCACTTGTTTTCACAAACAATGCACCAATCTAAGAAGGAAATAAAAAATGGATACTAGAACATTAGAGAAATGAAAACGACTTCCCTGTTTTCTTCTTGAAAACTGCACGTCACACAGTAAAATGTTGTCATAACTGATAACTTGACAAAGGTTTGTATTAAGTTATTATTATCCAGTGAACCAGCCCCAACAGAAGGCGGTGGCAGCCAAAAACGTAATTGCAGAAAATGTAATTCTGGAACCTTCACTGCAAATATTTTAACTTTCACAATCACATAAGCTATTTTTCCAACTGGGCAAAGATTCTGGAAGGAGATTCTCTGGCATTTTAAGCGAAATGTTCGAAAAATAAAAATCCAATTGAGCAATCAACATGTTTGCAGTCTTTGTCCTGTTTTACGCTTTAAAATTAGCACTGTAAAAAGACTTTAACATTCCTTCTAAGAAAAATATATTCAAGTGATGAACAGAAACAGTGAAAACTGATGAAATAAAAAGCAGTTGATGAAGATAGATGTTCAGCAACTTCTCCAGTCACTCGAAATGGGCTAAAAACAGATACTACAATGTAAAAGGTCACCCTTGTGAAGCTCGCATAAAATTTCCAGGGTGCAAAATTTAAGGGTAACAGTCATTTTAGGTTATTTTAAACACCTTGGGAAGCACAGCACAGAACACTGTGCAGATTCTGTATTGGTATGAAAACACAGATGCCTACAATTCAAACAACTCTTTGAATTGTTCAAAATTACATCAGAACCAGGACAGGGCAAAAGGTAGCTCAAAGCCACCTTTAACTCCTCAATTGCATATTTCTCTCCTTTGCCTACTAGTGACTGGCTACCACAATCATACCCCAATGGTTTCTTTAGATTTAAGACATAATAGCAATAACTTATTTTGCCAAGTGCTATCTATTTCCAGTAAATAAACAGTAAAGAAATTACTGTGTTTGTAAATAGATTGCATTCAAGTTAGTTATTTCTGGTTATGTTTAAATCAGATCGAACTAGATGATATCAAAGCACATTATTTCAGTGTAGCGTGAGTGTAGAATTTGAATTGTTCTTTCTCTCTCTCAGTTCCTTCGGTCTATCTCTTTACATTACCCAGCAAATTCATGTCCATCAATTATTAGTTTCTAATTACCCTTCACAACTTTCTGAACAGCTACTAGGAAACAGAATGATGAAATAACTGTAGAGTTAAAAGGAGATTAGATAAATATAAATAAATTACGCTTATTATATACTCCCGCCACACCAGGAGATGACTTAACAGTGAAAGGAAAAGAATCACGTTGCAATAATGAAATCAGAGAGGGAATTTAGGTCCCAGAGGCAATTCTACGGAGTTTATGTTAATGTACACCTTGTGGGGGACCAAAAATCAACCGGAATAGTTTCCTGAAAACTGTTTCCAGCTATTTTCTCATTTAAAAAGTTGAAACTTCACTTGACCCATTAGTCATCATATTACTTACATTATTATGTATTTTGAAATCTATTACAAAAAAGCCAATGGATTCAATATGGCCTGTTTGAACAAAATCATAACATCTATAAAAGAAAACCTATGAGCAGCACTCTGAAATTTCTGTCTGAAACAATTTCTTTCTTTGTCATTTTATTACTTCAAGCTCAGATAAAAAAAATTCAGAGTTATGAATATTTTACCCTTGTTCTCTATAACATTCAGATTTGTACTGTGAAGATATAATTTTATTCTGTGAACTTGGGATAATGATATTAATCAAAAGGACTTTTTATTTGGTGGGCTAAGGCTGAATAAGCAACACAAAAATAAAGCTCCTGGCAAATTGCTTTAGGTCAATCCCAGATCTTACTGAAGTGAGGATGCTTATTGTAATAGATGTCATAACTTAATATACACCAGCTTGCTATTTCTAAGACTATTAAACTACCATAGTATACTTGTAATCTGAACAATCAGAAAGCAAATGCCATTAAAATTATTTATAAGCTTTATTTATAAGACTGGGATCTTTTCACAGATTATGAAAAATGTTGAACTGTAAGAGAGAAAAATGTGGCATTTTCCAAGAATATGTTCACTTCTCACATCCTTCATTCTGCAGTGGATCTTTTATTTTTTCTAGCTAATATCTTTCTTCCTCAGGTTGGACATTGGTCTCTCCCTCCTACACCAAGAAGGATGTAAAATATTAAACTTCTTAATAAATAGTACTGTTATAGAAGAAAAATACTATTTTCCCTAAGCTCTTAGAATTTCCTAATCCTAAACAGTAGAAGAGACAACAGGCACACAACATTTTACCACCAGTAATAATCTTTCCCTAGGAGCCAAGAGTCCTGATGTAAGGAGTCTAACAGAGGAAATCTGAGGAAGGTAAAGGTAATCTTGAACCCTGATTCTGATTTGGAGTCAGGGTGGCCCTTCAGTAACAGGGAAATGGCTGAATTGTGAAAATTAAATTTATAAAAATAGGAAGGATAGAGACATGCAAAGAAAAGACTAGCTGTACTGTTCTCAATTGTCCCTGGTCAGGCATCAAAAGAGAGACAAATTAAAAGAAATTGGAAAGTAAAGAAGAATACAAACGAATTGATTTTATCCTCTAATTCATCATTCTCAATTTGGATCACGGGAAAAGAAGGAAGAAACTTGAGACAAGGCTTCAGAGGCCATCTGCAGTCCATCTTGTATTCTGCTTCTGTGAGACAGATGCCAATTAGTCTGGAAGAGGCTGGTAGTCACTGCTCAGTATTTCTATCTACTGCCATCTGCGTGCTGCAGACCCACAGAAACAGCTCTCTAAGGCCAGTATGGTAAAGTACAGCATTTAGGTAACTTAATCAAATCGAGCCATGTGGGGTGTTCCCCAGCAGTGACAACCCCTGCATCCGCAACCTACTAGGTCATTGACATTTTGCAAAGGTGACACGAACATCAACAGCTCTATCTAGCCAGTGCCTGGGTTTGAGATCTCAGACAAGGCTCAGAGGGATGTAATTCTATGAATTTTTAAAAACTGTCACAACTGAACCAAAGATACCATTAATAAAGAATGGAAAGTTACTGCTATTCATAAGCCGTTGACTGAAACTAGGCAACCGTGCAAGTACCAAATACACTACTAAAGTGTGTCAAGGGTTGGGTGGTGAGACCAAAAACTATAATGGGGGCATTGGGAGGCACTGGCATGAAAACAAAATCCTAACTAAGGGGAATATTAACTCTCTCAACAGAAAGTCAGAGAAGTTGAAGCACAATATGATGAGATGAAATAAAGTGTTCCAGGCCATGAAACACGTTTGTGGAAAAGAGAAGAACCCATAAATACTAACACTCTATTTTCTGCTTAGCTGCTGAGTAACACATCTATATTAAGAAACACATTAAAAGAAAAAAAAAAAAAAAGAGAAAAAGTGTATATTCAGTATAATTGAGAAAATGTTTGAAATAGATTTTAAAAGAATGCCAATATACCAAAAAAGATACCGAGAAAATATTTTCAACTGATCTATGTGGCTTCAGTGTGCAGTTTTAATTTTCAGTACTTAGGCATTTAAGAAACTACATTTAAAGTAAGTGTTGTCGACACTGCTTTTAAAAAGGTACTTTGAAAATTTTTTTGCATTATTACACTGATATTACAGACAACAGATGTGCCAAAACCAAAGCACTACCTACAGGCTGGTACACCTGTTTGGCATATTTCTCTTTGCCCACTTAATCAAATAAATATAATTTCATGGCTACAGTGTCAGTGCTTTAAAAACTTGTTTGTAAAAGAGCAAGGGGAAAAAAAACCTACTAGAAAGCTCAAAAGTTTTACAAATGACCCAGAGTTAATTAGAAAAGTCTGCACCCTGGCTAGTTCCCCTTCTCACGTGTCAGCTTTCATTAAATCAAAAAATTCTCATTTCAAAGTTAACAAACACCATGGTTAACAAAACTGTTAAACTGGGATCAAGTGGGCACATTCCTAGGTTTATATATGATGTCATGCTAAGCAGCCCAGCTGAACTTGCAAGTAGTATGAATGATTTTTCAATATATTAAGTATCTGATCTAATGCTAATTTTCTCTCTGTAGGCTAACTGTACTGAGAACAGGTGGCCCTGCTTTCAATTACGGAGGGCTAACATGCCAGTGCGAGGCCTGGATTAGTTCACCTTCTCACAGGGAATTTGCCTCGGTTGGGAATGGATTTATTATGGCTTCACACATGGAACGGAGCTCATGTCAGCTGAGGGCAGCGATACATCATATGATTCAAATTAACGTGCTGTGGACTGTTCCGCAGGGCTGATATTGTGTATTAAAATGACGACATTTTTAAAACAGCTTGAAAGAAACCAGGATTGCTGAAGTGCGATGGTTCCAATTTGTTCCAACTAATCTATCACCTGCTGGAGATATTATTCTAGCGGGTTTCTGGTAGCTGCTATTTTACAGGTTTCTCCAAACCACTGACCTTGCTAATGGATACAATTGTTGCCTCTGCAAAAAGCGGGGGAAAAAGCAGGAGAAGTGGCTATGGTGCAGTTTTGTTTGTTGCTTTGTACGCATAACCCTAGATCCAGTGCTGTGCTCCTCACAGTGTCCAAACAGTGCCAGGGCTGGCAGGAAAGAGCAATCAGGTCCCTCAGTTCTCACTCTATCTTTCAGCAGGGCATGGCATTTCTTATTTTGTCTGGATAGCTTCTTCTGTTGAAATTACTTTGAAAAGCTAAGTAACAGGGACCGCAGCTACTTCACACCTATCCTAGCATCTTCCCAAGCAACTGCTGGGAGAGTGGACTTTGGCACAAACCATCTTTTGCATATAGAAGTATTCTAATGCAATTTGTATGAAGCTGTACTTTATAAACATGTTTTGTATCATTTGTATGCAGAAAATACATCAAAAAGACAGCTTTTATACCTAAAAAAACAGTTGATTAAAACAAGCAAAGAAACAACTCAAGAGAACAAATTTCCAAAAACTATTAAGATGATCATATTTGTTGCTCATCTAATGAATAATATCTAATGCCAAAGCAATAAATAGTTCACATACATGTATTAGACAAGAATTAGACACACAATTGAGTAAAGATAGTCTCAAACTACTGTAGGTGGAATCAAACAAATTTAAAATAATTAGTTACTGTAGAAAGAGAAAGAACAGTCTTCTAATACATTGTAGGGTTAAAGTTGAGGTCTGTTCCCACAGGCCTGATGATGAATGCTTATTTCTCCTAGGATTCTATTACCTTAAATCTGGAAGAAATATAATTTTTCTTTAGTTGCCAAAAATGTACAAAATAATCAACTCATGTGGCAAGAAGTGCATTAATGTATCCTGTTATTCTCATTTAATTAGTGGTTTCCAAGTTTAGCTACTTGGTGTAGTTTTTTGATCTCCAAGCTAATATGGACTGACAACCTGGCTTCCTGTGTGGCAAAACTGTACGATTTTTCTCTGGAACACTATCTACTTACCTACTTCAGCTGACAAACTATTTACAAGGAGTACTGCTTTCACCTAACATAGCAAACATTGGGAATCACTTGCAGAGTTTTCCCTTTAACTGCTTGCATAGCAGTTCGCATTATAAAACAGAGGCATGCTTAATTGTTGTATCTGAAATTTAACCTCAGCACATCAACAATGTATTTTGTAAGAAAAACTACATTACAATTAAACTAAACTTTGAACACTTAAAATCTATACGGAAAACAGCTGCTACATCCAGATTTTTGACAGCTTTTAAAAATGTGCTGACTTTTCAGAACAGATCAGCTGTACCCTAAAGGCAGCACCTACTAGTGCCTCCAACGTATTTTAATAATTTGCTTTCTGCAGTTATAAAACACATAGACATAAATGAATATGAAAACACACAGCAGGTCCTTAGAAAATACGCTAGTTAGTAGCAGCATTATTTCTCCAATGTTCACTAAAAGAGAGTAGGCCTCTGAGGTCTGCAATGTAAGTATACTCCAGCAGTGCATTTATTTATTCAATTTAGTAACTGTGATGTCTCCCATTACAAGTATCACTTGTTTGGTGACCTTACATGTGCTCTTATGAGTTTTGTTGAAGTTGTTGTCCTCAGTAAGCAACTGCCAGCTTAGTTAGGATCTGGTGATGTAGATGCTTTCTCCAGGCCTGATGACGGCCAAGCTACCTCACCCTGCAAGAAGTTGTGGTTAGTGGACTTTCCCCCCAGGAGAGTTAGTAACTTGTTTTCCAGTAGCGTGCAGAGGAGCTGTCAAGCTTTCATAACTCTTTGCATGTGCTGTTCTGACACAGTCACACACAGAAAGTGCCTTCTATTACTCATCCAATGAAATCTACAGCCCCCAAGGAAGGCTTCTTGGTAAAGGTTAGTTTATTTGAAGAGGATCTCATAGTGGCAACAGCTGAAGTTAGAAAAAACTGCAAAGGAATGCAGAACTGTTTTGTTGTATGACACTGGAAAATACTTCATTAAAATTCAGAGTAATTACTAGAGTCATGTGCAATGATAATTTCAATTAACAGCAAAAAGATGATTAAAAAAGGTGCCTTTTGACTAAGAAGAGATCCCAGAGGAAACCTCTGAAGTTGTATATGCTTTGTGAGAATAAATAGACTAAAGTTTATGTTTCATTAATTTATGGGTTTTTTTTTTCAGTTTCCTATTTAGCCAAATACCATGGAGGGGAGAGATTTAACACTGATTTGGGATCTGACTGAATGGTTGAAAATGGGGTAGATGCTTAGTCTGCTTGTGAATATATACTTTGCAAGCTGGTACCAACTTCCATGTTTGCTAGTTTAGTTACAAGTCTGTTCTACTGACATGAGAACATCAGGGCAACACCTTCAGGTGTGTAATAAATTAAATATAAAGGCTGCACCAGGAAACTACAGTGAGAACCTTGAGGAAAGAGGAATGCACAGACGAAGGGTCTGGGATTATGCGAATCTGCCAGATGTGGGGAGACAGGACACAGCAAAAAAAAAAAAAAAGGGAGGGGGGAAGTGGTGGATAAAAAAAGTATAAAAGAAAATCAATCTGGCAGCAGTGACCAAAGGATCATAGTCTCAAGAGAAAATACATTTTCCTTTAGGCTTTCCAATGGAACTGAAAAATACTGACTCTTGCTATTACTCTGCTTTCATCAACCATTTATAAAGACCACTGGTAGCAGGTGTCTCTACCTCTCTTGTGCTGATCATGATTAGAATGAAAGTCAACTATTATTATCAATTAATCCTGTAGTTCAAATGGCAGTAGAACATGCAGTAGGTCTGAAGATTCAGTCCTCTTAACGAAACCAAACAGCAATGAATATAAAAAAAGCTCTGCATTGTCAAGTGGTTTTAAAAATCTGCTCCTAAATTAATGGTTTTTAAGGCAGCACAAAAAAACCAAAGGGAAATAATGGGGTTGTTCATGTACTTTATGCTTTCCTTGAGACCCCTGCCTGCAAAAAAAATGGATTTTCAAGTTACTTAACCACAGTATTTATAGTCAGCGGGTAAATATGTATGTCTCATTCTCTGGTTATTCAATTTGATATCTTGGGGTCTGATACACCAGAATTGATTACTGCGTTTTCCATAGACAATATGACCTGTGTTTTCAACATCTAAATTTCTGTATTTTTAAATGCCTTGGAAAACTAAATCGTGTGTTTTAAATTGGTGACCTTAATATAATGAGAAAACTTTTAATTTCCCTGTGCTCCAGCTGACTTCCATGAAATGTTGAGAGCATGCTATTCCATCACCCATGGGAGGGTTGTGCAGGTACATAGGTATTTCTGTAGTGCTCAGATCCTAAAGCAGTAAGCAACACAGAGGAAATAAGTAATTCTGCTGTAAAGCCAGGTTTAAATTGTGTTCTGTAAGACTGTATGAATAGGTAACTGAATGAACAGGAAAACCTAGCACTGAAGAGTTGCTCACTAAAGGACTGCTAACAGCTCATTCAGTGAGCTGAGTAAAGTAAGGATACTCAGGGAAAAAACGTAATTACACAATTCAACAAATTATAACTAATATGTATAAGAGAAATGAATCATGATGGCACAGGTAAATGTATTTTCTAACTTTTAATATAAACACAGTTACATTCTACATAGCAATATAGTTAAAAATACTTCATAAAATAAGCAAATGGATGACATACTTCATTTTGCAGGAGTTTCTGACACTCGAAGAGTGAAACTTCAAGGCATATTATTTTAAGTAAATGCTAAGAAACATTCACACTACACCACTTATATTCTGTGTTAATTAAAGAAACACAATATCACTATTTTTTAAATGATACAGTATCAACATTTAAAATGATAAAAATTTGCAATGCCAGGTACCAAGATTCCAAAGAACCCAAGAGAAGGTGGCTTATAAAAATGTTCAGAAACATTTTAAAAATCAGATTTTATAAACATAACTGTAATAAAATTTCAGTTGGTCTATGGCTAGAAGCAAGTAGGTATCATTCCACTGAAAATTTGTCAACCTCAGCCTTCTTGAGGAATAAAATTTCTAAATTTACCTTGGGAAGAAAATAAATAATTAGACCTTAAAGCTATGACTGGTACAGAACTGACCATTCCTCAACTTTGATTTCAATTCAGGGTAACTGCTGGAGGAAAATTTCACATTCATTACCAAGGAATATATAAATTTTCTGCCCATCTAATGTGTGTGTCTGTGTGTGCAGATCTACAAATAGATTACATTAGAAAATAGAGATTAAAGTGCAATGCTTACCTGGTCCATTAAGAAAGTCTTTAATTTGCACAGTGATAAGAGGAGGAGGAATACCACTTTTAGCATCTACCTCTCCAGCTACTGTCTGCAACCAAATCTTGCAGTAATCCAGAGCTTCTGGTAGAGTCTTCCCAGGATCTACAGGTGATAAGGAACATAGTAATTAATGATATTCTAGGAATATGATACATAAGAAAATGCTACATACAAAATTGATTAAATAAAATGTAAAAGATTAAAATGTAACAGAGTAAACAATATTCCTACTTTAACTGTTACACAGAGCATTTGTGCATGCAGATAAATGCATGTATATAACAATTCCTGCAAACATAGGCAAGAGGGTAAAGCTGTAATTACATAAAATGTAGAAAGCCTGCAAAAATACCAAGTAAAACATAAGTAACAGACATCAGTTTCCACAAGATTACCTTAAATAGCACACAATTTTAGCTTTAATTATGATACTTAAGCAGTCCTTACAATAGAATCTGTACTCGACACCTGCTATGTCTAAATTGTATTTTCATTGTCAGGTAGAGAAAATAACAACAGAAAATTAAATGATAAAGACTAAAAGACCAGAATGCTACCAATATCTCAGGAACAGAGCACAATTGTAGTGTGGTTATAACACTGTCTTTGGAGTGTCACTCAATATCCAATCAGTAGCTACTCCTCCACACCACCTTGAATTGTTTCCTTTGAATAGTCTATAACATTACAGTAGTACATTAAAATTATTTTTCTTCAAGTGTTGTTCTTGTCTCCATTTTCTTTATATCACAAATGACATAAACAGTAGTGTAAAAGGCTTTTTAATCTTTAGCAACTCATGACCTTCATAATAATAGTCCTCAATTCAGGCATTATAGGTCTTAAATTCTAAATAATCAATTATTCTTTATTATCCAGACTGCTATGTTAACTATTGAATGTCTGTTTCATCCTTAACAATTTAAGGAGATTTTCTTGATATCATTCTCTCCCATTTTTAGTCATGAAAAACTGCTATAATGGCTTTATTTGAGTTTTACTTTCAAGAACAGTATTTACATATCCAATATTATAGTCAACATATGGTATTGCGGTATAAGTCATATGTGGACTGGGTATATAAAGTCAGCTTTGGAATTTGTATTTCTTGACCTTATCATGTGATTCATATAAAACTTGGCACATATGAACCCTTATGTGATTTCAAAGAACCTACTGAAACCAATTGATCATGTCTTTAGATCTATATGAAAAAGATCAAAAGTTAGCACATTCTTCTGTTTTCATTTGATCAATTTTCAGGCAATGACTTTACAGCAGTATTTGTACTGCATGGCATATACATTACAGCCTTTCCGTCCCTTTATTCCTGCTGTACATTTATGTCAGCTCTCAACAGTTATTTAAGAGCTGTCACTGCATACAGCAGATTTGTATATTTTCCATGTGAATTTCTACATTTTTATGGTTCTTAGCCCTTTTCTTTAATTACACTAACCAGAATGGTGTGGTACACTCTCTTTTCTACAGTAACTACTTCAGGGAATATCTTGTTTCCTGTGTTTGGGGTTTGCCTAGTATGCTGAAAATAATAATAATAAAAAATCTCTACCACCAAAGAACACATCTTTTCCAAATATACAGTTTTGTAATTGTTCTGAGCAAGGATGTTATCTCTAACTTGGATTTATACCATAATATCTTGTTTTGTGCTAGTGGCTCATCATAAATAATATGCTAATGTTTTCCAGAATACATAAAGCATTGTAAAAACTACTGAATATTGTGCAATGAATATCACTGAATCAATTAAATTGATCTCTAAGTTACTTTCTTTCAGAAGTTTTAGTATAATCATTTAGGTGTACCAATATGGGGCAAAATTCTGCAATATGCCATGCCTCATTTCTTAAAGATACCATCATGTATCGCATATAGCGACCTAGAACATCCACCGGCTTTTCAGAAAATCCAGAAAATTCAGTCAAACATATCTTTTGCAGAATACTTTCACAGATATTCCTATTATCCTAAGATGTGTTTATGTTACAAAATATATATTAATTATTTAAAAGTTGTAGCAGTTTAAAGATGAAAATATCTCTGATGAAAAGAACTTGCACTGCTGAAAATCCTTCCCTGACATTAACTACACAAACACTGCCCTCAGGGCACCGGGCATTGCAACACATCAAGCATAGAATTAATAAAAAAAATATAAAGGAACAATGGGGCTCTCGAGATTCTGTTGCTCCGTCATGTCTCCAAGGAGTGCAGCATCATCACCTCTTCATTAGCCAAGGCACTACAGGACTGGGATACATGAATAATGATCAGGACTCCAGAATTTACAAATTAGGAACACAATACAAAGAAACCTCAAAGCACAAAATTAGCTGGAGTCCAACAAAATCTATTACTTCTAATTCAGTACTAGCTTTAGTGATTTCAGGTTGTTTTGTTTTGTTTTTGGTTTTTTTTTTTGTTGTTTTTTTTTTTGTTGTTGTTTTTTTGTTTGTTTGTTTGTTTTTGTTTGTTTTGTTTTGTTTTTCCAAGTGAAACTGTGTTACTCTGATATGGAGTTAATTCTGGAAGCAGCATTGACACAATTTTTCATCCCAGGTAATAATCGCAAAGGCCCATACATTAGAACACTTCCAAGACCATGGCATATGGATAATATGGAACCTTATATGGGTCAATAAATATGCTTTTACATAATGAGAAGAAAGCCAAAATCCAGAGGTTTCAAAACTGACTATGCTGGTTTATCTCTCAAAAAGTTGAAGGAAACTCCCAAATAGGAGCTGTAAAATATATCTGGGTAGGATAAATTCATTTACAGCCAGTCAAAAGACTGAAATATGTATACCTTGATTAAAATACCTTCTACTGTAGAAAACAGCATATACATTTTCATAGGATTAAGGATTGGGAAAGAAATAAAACAATATCAATCAATCAATCCCTCTGCTAAGGTCACAGGAATTGCCAGAGAAGCAACTGAATGAGAAAGAGAACATTTAGACCGAAAAGTGAGGAATTCCTGAAGGACTCTTCTCCCTCAAGGAAATGATGGAAATATGCAGAATGTTTAAAAATATACTTGACAGAACACTATAAAATATACAATAGGGAATAATTATGCATCAGCAGGGAACCGGTCTGAATAATGTATTATAATAGGTCATTTCCATTTCCATTTTCTATGATTCTCCTAAAAATCAACACTTAAATTTGCAGTTATTTGTATAAAGAAAATGCTGGAGAAAACCCCAGGGACACATATAAGTAAAAGGAGAGGCTAGAATTCCTCCACACCAAACCAAGAGAGAGAAAATAAAGGCTTGAAAAGTGAAGAGCGCTGAAGATGGCCATAAATTCTATCCTTTACACCATGTGAAAAATTTGTCTGTGGCAGCATAAGAAAAAAGGTGAGACAACTACCACAGATTGACAACCAAGACCATAACGTAAAATCTGTAAGACTAAGAAGCTGAGGTCATCAATACATCTATATTCAAACCCCCCCCCCCTTTTTTTTTTTCATTTAGAAAATAATAATCTCTGGCTTTTTTTGAACCCACCACAACATCCAAAGACACTTTTAGTCTTGCTCCAAATTTGACCATTTATGAAGTGTCTTCCTAAACCTGATTTTAATTTGCAAGCTCTTGATTTCACCTCTGTATTGGGTTCGGCTGAGATGGAGTTAACGTTACAGTGCTGTGCTTCATTTTGGGAGGTAGAAGACTGTTATTAAGATATCTGTGTTGTGGCTGCTGCTGAGCAGCACTTGCACGGCACCAAGACTGTGTTTCCAATATCACCCCCCTGAGTGGGATAGGGTGGGCAAGATCTTGGGAGGGGACACAGTTGGGACAGCTGACCCAAACTGACCAAAGAGATATTCCACATCGTGTGACGTCAGCTAAAGTATAAAAGGGAGAGAAAAGGAGGAGGTGGTGGAGGCATCCATTTCAGAAGATACTTGTTCTATGAGCAACTGCTATGCGTACCGGAGCCCTGCTTCCTGGGAAAGGTCAGACATTGTCTGCTAATGGAAAGTAGAGAATAAAATCTTGTTTTGCTTTGCTTCATGCGCACGGCCTTGCTTTTTGCTTTCATTAAACTGCCTTTATGATCACCCATGGGCTTTTTGCCATCTTATTCTCTTTCCGCTTGTGCTGAGGGAGATATGGGGGGAGTGACAGAGTGACTTGGTGGGTACCTGGAGCTCAGCCAAGGTCAACCTACCACAACCTCTATCTCCTCATTCAAACTTCAAACTTCTGAAGAGAAAGGCAAATCAGGAGAAAGGAAAGAAGGGAGGCAGGAGAAATTTCAAATCTTGGAAGATTTTCATTCTCCAAAATGTGGTATTGTTCCAGTTTGTAGCTGAGAGCCCAGGTGGCTCAGGGGGCACAGCCTGTTGGAGTCTTTCATGGGGAGTGCTAGCGATCCACAGCACCCCATCAGCTGCCAGGCAGGGGACAGGGTTACTGAGCATGTGTGCAGGATGGTAACTTGGCCTCCTCAGCTGGAACTTTAGCCAGACCAAATGAGCTCTGGAACATGCTTTTATTTCAGTAGATGAATCATATTTTGGTCTGCAATCAATTTTAAAAACCAGTACAATGCAGCAATCATCTCTGCGTTTTAAGCTCTGAAGTCGAACGTTTGGTCTTGTTTTAAAAATGGTTTCCATTGGAATTTAAAGAACACAAGTAGTAAAACAATTCTACTAGCGTACTCACAAGTGCTGTGTCAGGAAGTTCAAAAATGAGCAGTTACAGTAATCTGAGGAATGTACATTCCTGGGTCAGCTTGATTTTATGGGTGGGGCTGTAACTCCCTTCCCCCTCCATCCATGGATGCAGATGTACTGGACAATAAATATATTCGGATGGGAACAGGTGACGCTCCAGCAGAACTCCCTCAATGCTGTGCTAGGAAACAGCCTTAAATCCTCTCTGCCTGTAGGAAGCATAAGCTGACAGAGAGGCAGTGAATCAGTCTTCCTGCCAGAGCCAGCCTGCACTGCTCTCCGTGCAGCCTGGGCTTTCCATTAGATCAGAGGTTACACGTGGTCTTAGCTTCTGCATCTGCTCTTCATGGACCCCCCCTGCCATCAAAGGCATGGGTGTAAAAAAAAAAAAAATTACAAGAAAAAATAATCAAGAATCATTCTGGATGACCTCATAATGCCTGCTTTTTTCGCAAATGCTTTGCTGGTGGAAGTCCAGAAATTCCATACATAACAGATATTTACTGAGACATTTCTCTCCCTTAAAACAACCAAACACCACAACCTCCTCTTTGAAAGTAAATAAACAAACAAATCGAAAAAAGATTTTTCAAGAACACCCAGAGCACAATCCTCAGGAAATGAGGCAATTTTGTATCTGGATTACATTACCTGAAACAAAGCAAATAAAGATTTAAAAAAAATATTTATATAACTGGCTTATGAGAATACATTAAAAACAATTGCACCCACTTTTATTTAAGTGGAAATGGCCAATGCTCTGTTTGCAAAAACTAACGGTTACCAAATGCCTTTTAGCTAAATGTAAGATGAGCACTGAATAAAAAATAAAAAGATTGGTTTATAGTGTCTTTCGGGCTATTTACACAGAATCTTACAAGTAAATTCAGGGAGCAACTAATCTTGTTAAGGGTGCTTATTCAGCAATTAATATTTATTCCATTAATTTATTTACTTTGATTTGGAATTCCTATACCTGACAGTAGCATAAATGCAATTAAGCTGTGCAATTACAAAACTAATTTAATAGACAAATGAAGCAATTTAGCACAACCACAATAGAATTGAGCTAACATTTTAATAATCTAATAAGCCTCCTCCTCCTACAAACTGACTTGCCAGTGGACTTGGTTGGAGAGGACTGAGGAAATTGAAAGCACAACCATCAGGTCTTTAGCTCCAAGGCAGGCAAATACAGACAGACATACAGACATTGTCCTGATGGAAATGTGCTGCTACTAACTGCTGATATACTAACAATACTTATTATAAAGAATCTAATTCGTCCTGGTTTATTCTAAAGTTCTTAAGTTTTCATGTTTCAGAAAGTAAGCAAAAAACACCACAGCTAGTGATAAAGGAGTCACGTTCTTTGGATGAAGCTTGGTGTTTCAGCCACAGTGCAATACTCACACACAAAAAAATTATAGTTTAATGTACAAGATTTTCAATTTTAACCACTATTAACTTGAAATCTTTCAAAAATAAGAACAAAACCCTTGTCCAAAATAAAATATATGTGGGTTTGCAACAGTGTTAAAAATTTAATTTCTACATTATGTTCAAAGCAGTAAAATATAAGTAAAATATAAGTAAAATCTAATTTTATCACTAGCCCAGGATTAACTATTATTCTTTTTAAAATTCATGCTGGTGTCGATTTACAGAATAATTCCCCTATTTTATTCAAAGCTCCATAAAACAGACTCACAGAACTACCTGTTAGAAGCATTTCCAAATTCTAGAGTATTCTTTGTTGACTGACAGCTGAACAATATATTTCTTGAAAATACACTAATGGGAGGTGAAGGACAGAAAACATAACTCGATCTAAACTGTTACCAGCTTTCCTTTATCTTAAAGGTCTTTTTGGAACTAACATCCACCAAAAAGTAAGACCTTCCCAATTTCACAATAGAATTTTTTATTTACTTCTACCTTGCAACATTTGAGAGTTGTTTTAGAAATGTAGATTTTTTTTTTCTTTCAGAAGAGTAACAAGAAATTATAGCACAGTATTTCAGAAGACCTGAACCTACTGCTGTTGAACTAATGGTAATCAATTTTTCAGAGTTAAACAACAAAATTGATTCAAAACATTTTTCCAAATGCTTCAAAACATTCCTAAAAGTCTTACACAGTGTACATGGTGTGTGTATACATATACACACACAGAACGATGACATAAAATGGCAGAGTTTTTAATTAGCATATTTTGAATCTAATCTACATATTTCATACATAGCTTAACTATGTAAGCTTAACCATGTTAGTGTAAGTAATGAGAAACCACCCCTATAGGAGTATCAACAAAACTTTACAACAAATATAATTTATTTTTCCTTTTGCCCAGACAAGTCTCGATATTTTAGGTTATGATGAAATTTGCAGTGTTATAGGCCTGACCTTCTGATCCACTGCTGTGCTGTTGCCTAACTCATCATGTGATGTAATGCACACAATGTTTTCATCAGGCCTTCTTGCCTAGTCCCAGTGTTTTAATGTGTGGGGGTTTTTTGTTGGTTTTGTTATTGTTGTTGTTGTTTTCAAATGGGAATTTGCTCCATCAGCTCTTATAATCCAGTTAAAATGTATCTTTTTTTATGCTTAGCTTGTGTCCTCTGCCTCATCCTACCTTAGATAATGGAGAGAGAGTTGCATATAGACACAGGGAGAGTAGTCTTCTATGGAGTCTAACTGGACATATTTTTCAGCAACATTCACTGTAAATTAAACATCATTCATGCTCTCTTCCCACTCTCCAGTCCTTGATATATGGAGATGAGAGAAATACAGTGCATATCTGTTGTAGAGAGGGACAGAAACTAACATGTCTTTCAAAGAAATGCATTATTGCTCTTCATTTGGACAACACATCTCTTTCAGATGAAATTGTCAGAAACAGTAACAAGGTCAATAAAATTGGCATCATTGATGAAAGAGATTGCAGCAGTACAGAAAATGCCAAGCAAAGATCCTGATGTTGTATTACACGGTATGCAATATATATAGTGAGCATAGATATACATAAACACACATATTATAACACATAGTTCATGGCTATTTTCCCTCAAATACGTGTGCTAGAAATGAAAAACAGAAATTTTCAAAACTAATGTGTTACTACAGTGATATGACAACATCAACCCTGAATTGCTTGTCCAACAAGCACTGCAGGACTTCCTAAACAAGAGGCAATAAAAACTTCTTACTACCTGTTTTGCTGTGTGAATTAATGTTTGACTTAAAGTGTGGATTAGCTTCATAAATTTAATAATACATTTAGCATGGTGCTTTTAGGCACTAGAACTTAAGACATTCACCTCTCAACTCTTGTGAAAAGAGCCCTAATGCTTCAGTAGCAAGTACAGGATTCTATCTGACACATGAGTAAGGTACTTACTACTGGTCACAAAGGCAGCTGGATGAAACCACTTCTGCCTTCACATAATGTTTTACTCCTGCCATGACACTCTTTTACCCCTCCCCAACATGAAGACAAAAAGCCAAAGAAAAGGATTAGTCCCATGTAGGGTAATCTTTGGTCGTCCAAGAAAACCTCTGTGGGTCTCATTGAACTGCTGGTGAACAAGGAGCTCTCAGGCTGTATGTTCCTACTACCTTTAATATTTAAACTTTTTTGTCATGCTTCTGTGCTCTCTGATCCACTTTCAGTTTGTAGAAAGACTTTGTTACAGCTTGTGTTTTCTAGAATTGTTCCCGTAGACATGAAGATGTTGAAAGACTTCAGAACTTAATTGTAAGAGTAGAATGGAAAGAATTTTGCCCAGTTTATCAGTAATGTACAAGTTGCCACCACAAGGACACACTTGAATGCCTCAGACATGAGAAATGAAGAAGTCATATTGTATCCTTCCAAAACACTGAGTTAATGAAACTGTGATCTCTAACTTGTAACTACTCCAATTTCCCTTCAAGCTTTGCTTTGTTAATTGATTTGTTTATTGTTTTCATATTGCTTGCTACACTGACCACCTTTAAAATATTATTTAATTTTTATTTAATGAAAATATGGAGTAATTCACTCATGACACAGCTGTCTGTTTCAAGACAGGACAGCAACAGCAGAGAAAGAAGAAAATGGAAGAATGACAAAAAAATGTGGCAGAAAACGAATCTTCTCCCTAGTCTAAGTATCTTGTCTCCAGCTGTCTCATCTTCCCCACTGTTTAATCCCTCTTAAAAGTTCCACTAGAATTCAGATTTCTGAAAAAAATGTTAAGATCTATTAAAAATAGCATTTTTTGTCTTTTACGTAAGTATATTATTTTAATGCCAGTTTTCAAAAGATACAATCTCATTCAGTAAAGATTCAGTATAGCTGCACAAAACCCCCATTTACTATTTTTAATCATCAGTGTGATGTGTCAACTCTGGCAAGAAAAAACTAGCAATGTTTTTTACCTACAGCTCTCATTCAGTCAACAATATAACCCCCCATACTTTTCTGGCTGCATGTTCAGTAGATCTCTGCATCCTCATTTACATGTTTTTGGGGTAACACTGTAATGATGTATCTCATTGAATTCTTATAGTCTGTACTGGCTCACCGACAAATGAACTGTAAGCATTTGGTTTCTCTCTTCAGCAATATAGATAAGACAGAAAAAGAAAATTTCAGAATATTTTCTACTGAACAGTTATTGTGATATTTTTTACTCTAAGTTTTGTATATGAAATGCAAAAAAACCCTGTTCATTAACAGAAGGATTTTTTTGCAAAATCCTATTACTCAGCTGAATGAAAACTTAAGATAGATGTCATTTGGAAGATGACTATCATTTTCTTACAGTTTATCATCAAAACACCAGGGGCTTCTGTAATGTTTATCTTTAAATTTTATCAGTAGATTAGTATATAACTGAATATCACAGTATTTTCATAAAAAATGCTTTTTATCAAATCACCTTGGCTTACAACAGTTAGTTTGTTAGCATTGAGAAGTTAGAGTAATCACAATCTGGTAATGAGTAAGTACTATTGAGGAACAGGAAGAACTGGTTAGATATTAATTAATTTCAAACATTTTGCACGTTTAACTTGATTGAGCTGTAGAGCATAATCGTAAAAATATGTATATTTACCGACTTATTTATAAAGATGTCCTAGAAGTCTCTCGGCTGCCTTTCAGCACTCTAGCAACTTTGGGACGTACAATTATTTTGGCATTTATAACCAGGAGTGAATGCTAAATGCTCTTACCTGTACACTTGTAGTCTGAGGCCACGCCCTTAACACCAGCATCAAACACTGATACTTCCACCTTTTGCTTTCTGTGATGGCAGCTCAGGAGCACAGAGGGCTGTGATATAACAAGGAAGAGAAATGGCTGTAGCTCTATGTCTCCAGTTCCCCTGCGGCCAGGCTGCCGAACAATAGTTATACCCAGGGCTTGTCGAGCAGATGATCTTGTAGAAGCATGCAGACTTTCCAGTGATGAAAGACCTGTCTTTCTCCCAGTAGACAGTGGAATGCTACTGTTCAAAAGATCATCCGCTGTGACAGAGGAAATGCATGGCTGACTGGGCTTCTTGGTATCATGGGTGTCACCTAAGCCCGCTTCTGGAAGATTCAAGGAGCTTTTGCTTATTTTCTCACCATCTTTCTGATCTTGTACTGATTTTGATTTAGGTAAGGCAGTGCATGAGTAAGTCATCAAGGAGATTCGACTTGCTGTAACAAAAATGTCAAAGGGAATGAAATTGAGATTCTTCACAATGGAAGAGTGGCGGGAAGGACGGGCAATGCGGTGCTGGCTGGTACCACTGTGCTGCTCAATCTGAACGATTCTGATCTTAACACTGTCACTGCCAATTCCACTGTCCTGTGCACCACTATAACGCGAAGACGTCTCAACTGTTCCTCCATCGGATACATCCATTTTTTTCTGCTCTTGTTTGGAAACCTGCAAAGGAAAGTATTATATAGACATATGATATCCATATCCCAACTATTTCCATTTCAGCAGCAGCAAACAATCCCTATATAAACATGATGTCAAAAAAAGAGAATTATAAAAAAATATCTGCCAAGTTAACTTTAACACCATAATCACTCATGAAAACACAGCAGGTGTCTGTTCCAATGAAACAGTGACTCACAACAGATGAAGTGCCAAAAGAACACGTGAAGGAAAGGAAAAAAAAAAAAAAAAGGGGAAATGTTTTCTAGACCTAAAGGGCTTTTTTTTTTTTTTAATTAAACTCTAAAGAATCTACAAGAAATTTATGGATGAATACAAAATCGTATCTCTACAAAATAATGCATTGTAAATAAAAAGCCTAATCAGAATTGTTTTCCAGCTTTGAGCACTGATGCTCAAAAAGTCCTCTTTGGCATTAAAATATTTTACCATGATTAGATTAAACAGAATGTAATATTTATCTGCTGCAAAATCACAAAAAGACAAAATGGAATTTGCAAGCAGAAATATCTATGTTATGCTGTAGAAAAGATATTTTTCTTGAGAGTCATGAAAATGACAGCTGTCATAAAACACTGAAGTTGAAGGAAACATTAGCACTATCTGAAGACCGGCTGTGTGATGGGGTATGAGTTCTTAGCTTATCAAGCTCATGGTCTTGGCAGTGACATTCACAGGATTTCAAATGAAGAATCACTGCATATAGGAGTATTTCAAAAAGAAAATACACCACTGATAAAGAGAAAATAGAACGTTCCTTCTATTACAGGAAATGCAAGAACAAGACAAAAAGTTGTAAGGCTGTGTCCAGGGACCGTACGTCACGGTCCCTGGGCACGTGACGTACGGTCACGTCAAGAGACAGAGATATCCAAGACAAGGAAGTGCCTCAGGAGGAAGCACTTTCAATACTGCTCATGAAAGAAGTAGAAACTCTATAAAGAGCTTGAGGACAAAGTGGGGAGCATATGCTAAAATATTTTAAAAAACCCAAACCTCTACAGAAATTCAACAACAACAATAATGATGATGATGACGATGTATGGCCAACTCCTCAGATTCGTATAGAGTTGAGAGTCATGCATTCACCCTATATAGCTTTCACAGCATAACACTTCCGTGTGTGCTGCCAAGAAGTGTTTCTGCTCTGCTCCATACAAGAACTAACGTAAGAAATGCCCAACTCAATCAGACTCATGACCCATCCAGCCCAGTACACTGTTTCTGACAGCACTAGGAGGAAATTCTGTTGAGAGAGATCGTAGACCCCGGCCACTTCCCATAATCTATTCCTCTCCTACACCCCAAACATCCACAGCTTCTGCATTTAGGATACCTGTGTAGTTCTTTTAGTAACTGCTTCTGGAATCTTGGCCATGAATTTGTCCACTTCCTTTTTGAACAGGCTGACAATGTTTGGCCTCCACAACTTTCGGGGGCAGCAAGTTCTAATTTTTTCCTTTGGTTTAAACCGATCTCCTGCTATTGTCATTGCATTTCCCCAATCCTTTGCAGTGCATTATTTGAATGTTCAAGTCCATGTTCAGCTTTATCACTGTTCCTATGACTCTGTAAACATTGATCATATCTCCCCTCAGCCTTCTTAAGGGAGAGCCTCTTTAGGCTTCTCACAAAGAAAGCGCTGCAGCACCTTTAATCATTTTAGCTTCCCTTCTCTAGTCCTGTAGCTCCACTATGCAATTCTTGAGTACTCTACATAGAATTCAAGAAGTGGAATCACTATTATTTTATAAAGCAGTAAAATAATGCATTCCACCTTGTTCTCAATCTCCATCCTGATGATGCCCAGTATTTTGTCATTTTTTTTGGGGGGGGGGGATGGACACTGCCACTACACATTGACTCAGGGATTTAATTTCTTTGTTGCAGGACCTTCAATGGTTTCTTTTTACCTTCTCCATCCTAGTGAATCTTTGAAAAGGGAGATAAAAAGTAGGGCAAATCATACCTTAACTTCCTCTTGAAAGGTATAATGATGAATTCCAAATACTTACAAAATGTAGCAGCAACTTAACGACAGGAACGAAGGACAGCGAATTACTGAATTTCTTGAAACTTTGGCTTTAATGCAGCAATAATAATAGATTCTACACATACTACAGAAATTGGCTTTTGAGGGAGTTCAAGAAAAGCAGGCTTTTTTTAAAGGTTCCTTCATATTGTGCTTTATGAAACAAAGGGAGAAATCCCCTCATCTTTTCTTTAAAGGAATGAACATACTAGAAAAAAAGTATTACAGAGGAAATCCTAAAACAGAACCATTAACTAGCTGAGATTTTCTTTGAAAAGGTTTTTGCCAGTTCTGGTTACAATTTTTTCAGATTCATACCTGTATGTATTTTTCAAACAACCAATAAAACTCCTCATGGCTGATTTCTATGTCAGACTCACATTACTGACCTATAAATGTTATACTGCTTTTAATGCAATCTCGGTAAAAATAACTACAGACCATTTTAATGAATTACTACTCTGTGAGCCAAGCAATTCTGATTCCTCCTGACATCCTAGCAAAGTTAGGCTATTTACACCTTAATCTCTGTCTGGTAAATGATAAAGTGCTTTGTCAATATCCTACATTGACAGTACTATCAAAAATGGTGTGGATGGCTTTATCACTCATGTACTGAGAGCAAGTACAAGGCGGAAAGGATGGAGCTTTGAAACAATCTTGCCATACCTTTTCATTGAAATGCCGCCTGAAATAAAGCAGAGGGCATATGCTGCTAAACCCAGAAATTTTTAATTGATCACTGATTCAGTGTGACAAAATTTTTTTAGAAAGTATGGCTCTGTAGTGAATGATGCTCTTATGGGTACTACATAGTAAACTCTCGTTCTCCCTCCATGCAGCAAAAATTTCTACAGCTACCTGATATTTAGGTTATGCTTGGCTAGAGGGATTGAAAACACAACGTCATCCACTATGATAACCTTCCAGGGAGAAAAGCGCTGCATGTATATGACTGAGTGGAGGGAGACAGCACAGTCCTTTTGGTTACTGATTGGATCCTCTCTTCTAAAGCTAAAGAGATTTAACTTTGAAGCCCAGTTCTTTTCTTCTGCCTTTTATAATTAAGAATTTATTAAATGTGCTGGTCTATGTAAAACATCACGAGGAAGGTAAGAAAGTCTCTCTACCTTCATTTCCACTCAGACTATACTTTCTCTGTGAAGACTACTGCAAGGGTGCTAATTGGTCCCAACTGCTGAGTTTGCTGTTGCACAGACATTCAACTACAGAAACTCTACTGAGACCCCCAAATCAATTCACACAGGTCATCCAACAGCAGTCATATGGTATCTTCTGCTCAGTATGGAATATGAACCAGTGCCTGAAAGGTGAAAGGCACCATATGCTATTACGGTTTTCCATGCCACCCAGCTCCACAATGAAACTTTGACTTACATATGCTCTTACCACATATATTATAAAGGTTGAAACAAGTGAGTAATGATTTGCAAGACAGCTTCATATAACACAACGGAGTACAAAATAAAGGTGCAGAAGTACCGTTGGAATTTCTTGCATCAGTTTCAGCTCAGTAAACATCAAGCCTTCCAACCAAGTTTCA
This sequence comes from Baryphthengus martii, assembly GCA_013396935.1. Lineage (NCBI taxonomy): Eukaryota > Metazoa > Chordata > Aves > Coraciiformes > Momotidae > Baryphthengus > Baryphthengus martii. The sequence continues at coordinate 19,593 of VWZK01021000.1, read as the reverse complement.
CAGTTAACCTGAAAATATGCCTAGCAATAAACTTGGGAATCATTTACGTATTCCTCTAATGGGATAAGGAGATGAGAGGGAATAACTCTCAGTATAACAACTCTAAAAAAGATTCTTTGCTTTATTATGGACTAAACGGGCCAATATTTTAAAGATGTCAAGAACAACAATATTAGCTTGCAAATGTAATGGCAACATTTATCATTGTGCTGTATTATATCAATTCCCTTACTCTTTACATAACCCATTTAAAATGAACAATAAAAGTTTTCTTTAATTAGCTACTGGTGTGCATTAACATGATCATGATTAAACCATAAAAACCAACTGTACATTACTCTGGTCCCCTATCCCATGTGTTTTAAATTATTTTAGTTTAAAATGTACTTTGAGTCCCTTTTAAAAGTTCGACCTTCTGCTTTCAGAGAATTAAATGCATATTACTGTAGTGGAGAAGATAATGTTTCAGACCTCCAGGCATATATTAAACACTCTGGCAGCACATTAGACAAAATGCTTTACTTATTAGATACTTCCTATTCTAAACAGTGTCATCAAAGGCTAAAAACAAAATCCATATAAAAGCTGCACAATGCTTCCACACAGAACCTGTGCCAAAATCCCTGTACTTTCCAACTAATGAGGAAAGGATGTGTACTCTTAACATATGAATGTAAGATTTTCCAAGCATTCACTTTAGGAAACAGGACTATTGATTCCACATGGCTTATGTTAAATGAAACTCTATTGGTAAAATAACCTTTAAGATATTTGGCATGATAACTATAATTAAACAGTATTCAAAAGAATAAAACAAGAGGGAATTTGGTTCCACAATGGCTAATTAAAATAAAATGAAAAAACACAGCATGTCATCTATCAAGATAAATTGTTATTGTTTAAGAACTATTTAAATACTGTTAAAATATACTTTCAGATAAAATCTGAAAGGACTGGAAAAATATTTGTGGCTTAAAAATGGATAGTTTGGCGAAGAAAAAAGCATAGGATGCTGAAATTTTATGCTCAGATAATAGCTTTAAAGCTTTGAGCATAACCAGATGGTACTTAAATCAGAGGAATTCTACAGTTGCACTGTCAGAATGAGTTGCAATATGGAAAGGTTTTCAATAGCTAAAAAAACATGTCAAGATGATAGTTTACTTCTTGGATCACTTCAGTGAATTTTCTCCTCCTTTCAGTTATTTATCCTATCAATACTAGACACCATAGAAAAGGTGTTGAAAGCTGCACTAGTAGCTAGGGAACTGTGGCTAATTCTTCCTTTTCATGTGTTGAGATAGGTAACTTTACTAGTTTAATCCCCTGAGGTCAATAGGGCACATGACACATATATCTATCTAGTGAAAGGGCATGGAAATAGCATGTCCCGTAGAACACACACAGGTAAGTACATCATAAAATCAAGGGTAAATAAATATATTTGCTTTTCAAAACTGACAAGCAGTCCAACCTAAGGTTACTGCAATCTTAACCAAGTAACTCTTATTCATTTTCTATTCTTGGTAAAAATATTTAGACAGTAAAGACATGTCTTTAAAGTTTTCACTTCATAAAGAGATGCAATAAAACTACCAAGGTAAATATACAACTTAATATTCTAGACCAGCAACTAACTCATTTTCCAAATCAAGGAGAAGTGTTCTACAACAATGAGCAGCAATTTTTCATTATCTTTTCACTTAATCTCTTTAGAGTTTTTGACAACAAATGTAAGCATGTGCAGATTTCACTATAAACTTTTCTATCAGTTTTATTTTCTTTTTCTGATACTTTACAGGATAATTCCTTAATTAGAATAACTGTAACCAACATTATCCTTGGAATTGCAACTGCTCTAGATCAAAATCATCTACATTTGCATAATTTTTCCAGCTTCTTATATTAATTATGTTTATACAATGACACTACAGAAGTAAAATTTCCAGTCTTCTGCACAGTCATTCCTTAACTCTGATCAAAACTCTTCAGCCAATCATGAGATCATTCCTCACATTACATAAATTATGGAAAGAGTCATAAGTGTGAAACCACACAATCAAATTGCCAATCACATCTACTCCATCACTGTGGCATGTGACCTAGTTTTTTCTTTTACTAAAAAAATAACAGTATTTTCATGGAAATACAAATCTTGCCTATTGCACAAACTGAGCTACATAAAAATAATGTTGTTGTTTTTTATTTTCTGTTGTGCTTTAACTGGAATTACAAAGAAAACACTGCATAGTTTCTTTCATGACTTTTTCTAAGTACATCATTGCTCCCTTAGAGTCTACGACAGTTTAGAAATTCATTTGACATATCTTTGTTATCTAATGAAGCTTTTTTTTTTGTTAGCCAAAGTTTGCTACATTGTTCTACTGAACACTTCAACTAGAACAGTTTTATTTTGTTTTAGATATGAGTTATATGATTGACTTCAATTCTGACCATTATAAAAATTATTTTGTCAATTGACATATTAATCTCACATGGAAAATACACATACAAGCAGATTAGACTGTCAAATTATGTCTTCCAGTCTAACAAATTTTCTCTCTAAAGTTTGAAATTAAAACTTCAGTTTAAGCTAGACAAAATCTCTTCTACCTACTTGTATCAATCCAATTGCAGAAGGAGTTCTGTACAACATGAATCCAAAGCTGTCCTCCAAAAACAGAACTATTAAATCAAGCCAAAATGAGGCAACAAAAATACTAGAAAAGTCTGAAACAGTTAATTTCATATAAAAGTCAAATGTATTTTTTTCTACTAGGGAATTTTCTTTTTAACCAGAATTTGCTGCAAAACTAATGATACTAATTTGCAGTGTAATGCTGTATATGAGCTCCCAGATGCACAGAAATACTCCTGATGGGAATTCAATTATAGTTTTCACAATACTGCAGGAATTACGTGAAAGATGTGACAGCAATGTGAGCAATACAAACTCAGGTTCTTTGTGTAATGTTTTTCCAGCTCCCCAAAACTAGAGTAAGAGGTTACATTCTGTTGAATACCGCTGTAAATATTCATAAATCAAACCTGAGTCAAAGGATCCAATTGTAACATGGGTCTAGGCAAACATTAAATCTTTTGTAATGCAAACAGATTTTTTTTTTTTTTGTAAATTTTATTACAAATAGTGTCTTTATTTTGCTACCCTATGAAAGGCCAGTAAAAAACTTTTGTGTTAATTATTTTTTTCTAAAGAAATGCTTTTCATTTAAAAAGACCAGGCTCAAATGTGACAGCATATTTTGCCCAGCAGTCATTTTTCATTAATATTTTAATGAAAACTATTAGCTTTTCAATGTTATTTTTCAAATTTAATTTCAGAATTATGTTTGCATCTTTCCTTTTATATGAAAAAATCTAGATTAAAATAAATATATATACACTTTAGACAAGGTGCAGGTTTGGTTGCTCTTGCAAATTATTATTTTTTTTAAAGCCAAGAAATATCATCTTCCCATGGGAGTCTGCTTGCATATTTCATTTGGTCACTTTAAAAAGCAATAGCTGAAATTTCAGCTTGACTTTGCATGGCATTCTTTAACATTTCAGGGTTAAGACACCAGTACAAGACTGCAGTTTTACCAGGCTCAGCTTTGGGTCACATTTCCGTACAGAAAGTTACGCTGAACTAAATGGTGATTTAGTGTCAATCTGATTTTACAAAAAGCAACCTTCTATCATCAAGCTAAGTGAACATTTGCGGAAGCTGAATTAATTTTCATTCACTGGTGTGCCTAAGTACATTCAGACAAAAACCAAAACAACAAAAAGAAAACCACAACAAAAAAGGTTCAGGGACTTACAATTCTAAATCATTTAAGGCTGTGACTTCACGACAAAAAGCTTGCTCTCAAACACTAGAGACAGATCAACTACCTAATTCAGGTCCAGTACTGCTCTATAAAGAAGATTGTCATTGGTACTGGAACATCACAGACTGTAGTGGAATTATTTTCAGTGTCTTGCCACTGACTAGACCTGGGAAATCACAGAGCTACTGGGTGGCACCTATTACTGGTCTTAAGTACAGAAAAAGCCTGGGTCCTACACATTGATTTTTTTTTTTTTTTGACCAGACACATTGATGTTTTCTTGACCAGCTGTTCAATCACCAGTCAAAAACTTTCTCCTGTGATGAGTCTGTTTACAAGTAAGATTTCACTGAACAATTATTAGATGCAAAAGTTTAAACAATTTAATAATATTAAATATGGAAAATCAGATAATTCACTGTTATGACACCTGGAAATGAGTAATTTAACAGTTATTTACTCCCATTGGAGTAAATTGGAACTTTGTCCCACTGACTAATATTCAGCGTTCTGAAAAATAAGTGAAAAGACACAGAAGCAAATGCTAAATACACTGGCAGTGATTCAAACCAGGACTTGACAGTCTTATAACAAAAATTTAGATATAATTTTCAAATATAAGATGAATGTAGAACAATGAAGACAGTAATTACTGTAACGCAGTGAAGTAAATTGGTACTTGACTTTCATAGCACAGAATCTACCTGCAGACTCTTAACTGAACAAGCATAACAGTTAAATGAACCATCCTCAAAATCAACTGCTACAATCTTTTCCTTAATATATATTAAAGCCTTTATCTGTTCCGAGCATTATAATGGCGATGAAACTAAATTCACAGCAGTTTAGAAGATGTCATGTGTAAGTACTGCCCAACTAAACAAACTTCCTTCTACGTTATTTCTAGTAATGAAGAAAGACAGTCAGGCTATATGCCACAGGCAGAAAAATCCACAGTACAGGAGTCTCCAGTGAGAAAGGTCCAACTGCTGGCACATGATTGTTCACTGAAATGTGTGCTGGGATCTTCAGTTCCTCAGGTTTTAAAGCTTCCAGATGTTTGGAGAAATTATCTTCTCTGCCTTAATGCTTTATTTATATATATATATATATATTTAGATTGCTACATCTCACCTGTAGCAAGTCAACTAAACTTTTACCTAGCCTGATGTTTGGCTAAACCATGTTTCAATTCGTCCAGAGTAACTTACAAAAAAACAACAACATGAGGCATTAAAGCACATGAAGTAGCATGTAAACTAAAGATTAGGAAATTAAAAATTGCAGAATGTGATATTTTTTTTTTTTTCAACAAGGTCATCACAAAATATCTCTATTTTTAGCAATTTTTTTTGTCATAGCCTCAGTATGCAATTCCATACCAGACTGAATTTGTATCTCTTTGTGCCTTGTACAATTTTGTATAAGAGTCAGTTCAGGGTCCTGAAGCACCCAGAAAAATAAACCCAGAAATAAAGTCACAAAGCAACCACCAAAACACTGAGGAAAAAAAGAGGTGTTTTTGGGTTTTTTTTGCCTGTCCTATTTCCTGCCCTGGCTCATTCTACTAATGCAAAGTGGAGAAGGAAAAGCACAGGCTGTCGCAGCCCAGCTTGGATTAGCTTAATGAGCCTCCTAAATTGTGCCCTCTGAAGTTGTTTAAAAATAATTAAAGAAGTGTGGTATCAGAGCAGGAATGAAAGGTCAGAAATAGGACCTTTGTAGGCCCATTTCAGGAGTAGATGACACACGGGGCTGCATCTTCAGGATCTTCTGACTGATCAAGACTAGCAGTTTTCCAACTGCCTTAGCCTCTCAGTGCTACAAGGCTGCTTCAAAGCACCTTACATTCAAACCACGCTGAGATTTGACTTCACTGGAAAATCAACAGAGAATTATTATGAAACATCCTGCAGCACTCTGCCATTTTCAAAGCTTCTAACTTCTGCACTAAGACTTCATCGGAGTCATCTAATTGTGGGCTTGATAATGACATTAAAGAAAATTAGAGGACCTAGATACAAAGATAAGTTTTCTTAATGAAAAACACTTTTGGCCTTTACATCCTTCTATATGGCATTTACATCCTTCTATATGGCATTAACCCTGCAAAAAGACTGCAGATATTACTGAATATTATTTACATACACTGTTTTTTCCTAAGAATAATGTTTTTACAATTTTCGGCCATGATGTTCCTGTTGGTTCACTAAAAACTGCTGGTTTTTTATGCTTTTTTTCCTATGTGTTGAATGTGATTCAAATAGTTCCTTAAATACTATTCTAAATATATATTTTTTTTTTTAATTATGCAGCTGCAGCAGCGGCCATGCAAATAGGTATTGCTGTAAATGGAAACGTACACAGCCTAAGAGCAGTATCTCTGTGATCCATACTTTCAAAATATTTGTGAAGTGCTGTCTTAAAGCTACTGTTCCAAATAGCTTCTAATTGAGCTATATATGATGTGCAAGGTGTTTCTTTCTGTATACCATTTTAAAAAGATTGGTATTGAAAGAATAATGTTTGAAAGGCTAGCTCAGGATGGCCCATCTTCTCGAATCCGCAGACAGCCCAAACAAAAGAGTAACAGAACTGCCTTATTTACTTAAGATGTGGTAAAAAGTGACATCTACAAATATAATTTGAAATGTTCATCCTTTATGTTCATCTGCTATAGAATATTCAATCAAAAACAATTTTTGAGGAGGTATCTTAGCATTTTCTGTTTCTCTCTAAAGCCTTTTCAAAATATCCAACCTGCAGTACATGCAGTGGTATGACACAGCTATGAACTACTTTTTATCTACAGCAAAATAAAAGTTAGGGGGAAGCACAAAATTAATCAATGGAACAAAAAAAACCAACCCCACCACTCTTCATGTAAGAGGCCAACGTTCTGCTTGAATTATTACATAAATACTAAAAAGCTGTTTAGATTGAATGATCGTTATTATGTAAGCATATATATAAAATCATAAATATATAGTACAAAAATCTATAGGTTTGGAGTTATTTTTAATTAGTTTTCAATTTTATAGCACCAAGTAGAAAATTCAGAGTTTGTCAGAATGCAGCACATAAGAATCTAGTGAAATTGCTACTGAATTCTGGTTCAGCTTGCTGAGAAACACATGAAACCTTGTTCAAACACGCGGGATGTGTGATTTAGCCAAGCTAACTTTCTGATTTTTACTATTTTGGTAGCTGGGTCTTACTGCTCCTCAACATAAATCCATTTGCTATTGTAAACTTCATCACAGACAAATCTAGACAAAGACTCAATGAGGCTCCCAACACAGACCAGTCTATTGAGACATTACTTTGCACAACCACCAAGGAATCAATAGACACAATGTTCAATGTGTAATAAAGATCTACCTGGGGAAAAAGTCTTACTGCCAGATAGAATTAATCTTATCAAAAACAGAGATACTCAAAAGTATGTTGATCAGTTAGGCGCCCACCTCACATTGAAAAAACATGTTTGGCAGATAATTTCTTTGTGATTCTGAATCTCTCCTGCTCTCTTCTGTCCTCATTTTGCAAGGCAAAGAACCAGCAGAAAGGGCTGACCTGTCGAGATCAGATTGCATATTCTAGTTGGAAAGCAAAAAAAATCCTATACTTACTGCAAGAACAAAGGTGAACTAATGGAAATACAGACCAAATTATCCCTCCATCAATGTGAAGAAAAAACACCTGACTTCCTAAAATATTGTCTTAACTCACTGTTCTTCAGATAAATACAAGTTTCATGAAACTTGTAGGCAGAATTCCTAACTCAGTAAAGGTAACAGATTTTCAGTCTTATGGATTCTTTATTATAACCAACTTTCCAATAATTTGAAATAGTTGTCAGTCTTAATTTATGACTCAACTAAGTCACTATTACTCCTGTGTTTTGAGGGAGAAAATTAAAATTAATGGAAATCTTTACTTAGGAGGAGCCAATGAAGCTTTCAGTCTTGATTCGTGCAATGAGTTGCAGGTAATTAGGGGGGAAGGTACAGTCTCAGTGAAACGAAAATAGTTGGAAATACTGTCTAGAAACACGCACCGAGGAAAAAACATTGTTAATATGCAAGGTTATTAAGCAAATCCATTAAACGTAGTCGCATACTATGTAAAAACAACCAAAAGCTTTACAATGTCTTCTCTCTAGATAGGTACTGGTGGCCAGTTATCTGCAGAAGTAAGTTCAGAGTAATTGGAAATGGCTGCAAATCTGAATTTGATTCAGTAAATGTTATTAGTATCACGTGCATGACTCAGTGTCTTATCTAAGTCATAATCTATGATTTCACCATTTGATATAGCAACCAGTAACTCAGAGTGAAGCTAGCTGTAAAAATGGAAGTATTGTCCTGCTCTTTAATCTCCTCCATACTCATCAGAAACACCCTGCAGCATAAGTTCAGTGTGACAGCTGCCTCTACTATCTAAGTGGGAATACAAACAGTAATGGATTTAATCATATTTTTCAAAGCCAAGGAATCTATGTATGTACTTTGTGGCCTTGTCACCAAAGGGTGACACTGTATTAAAATGTAGTTCATTGTAATTTTACTATATTGATTTTTGTGGTAGACGGCAGAATACATTGAACATATTCAAAATAAACAAAGTACAGCTAGGCTTTTTATTATCCTTCCATTCTGAACCATGTCTGTCCAGGAAGAAACATTACTACATTCTCTGTCCCATGCAACAAAAGCCCAGTGCAACATTCAAATATTCAAGACAAGTGGAAAATTAGAGACAAGTGAACTTCCCTGAAAGCAGGGCATAAACCAAAGATGAACTGCTGGGATTCAGAGAGGCTCAGAAGCCTACACAATCCCAGAAATTAATGTTGCTGATTAGGGTAAGGATAGTAACATCAGAAAATATTGTCTACTTTCAGAAACCTCAACGGAAGTGCAAAGCTCAAACTATATTACTCCAGTCAAAATACTTAGCTTAAAATCAGCCATCTGAAAATTGTCATGGTGTGACTGTAGATGTCACTTGTGCAGCATTGAAGGGGGATGAATGAAACTCTCCAAAGCAATCTAAATTACGTTTAAAAATTGGTTAGATTTGAAACATGAAACTAAATAGTGCACTTCTACAAATTCCAGGCTAACACACAACTCAAAGCATTTGTCATGAGAGGCTTTCACTGTGTGAAACCTCTCTGCATGCGTGCACACACGCACGTCCGTATGTCCTTTTGAGTAATCCCCATGTATTTTCACATTCATATCTGCAAAATGGATCCATTCTCTTAAGGCTTCTTATTCTAGTGTGAATTTACTTCGATCCCTCACCTTTTTGCTTTGTTGAAATGTAAGATTTCTGCTTTTAAGAGTCTTAATAACCGTAGTTATTTTCTCAAGAGAAGAACTGCACCTAGGTTTCTACTGGTCAAAAGAACTACACAGGCCTTCAAAAAGATATCTCCCCGCTGGTTTTGGCAACAAAATCAAATGAAGAGACAAAGCTTCTTAACAATGAAAACACAGTATGGCAATGACTCAAAATACTGGCAAGGACCTAATTTTGATAGTGTCCTTGAACTAACCAAAGATCACTTTATCTTCAGGAAAACATCTGACAAGTGGCTATGTGGGAATCCAAGTACTGGTAAAATTACCAGGAAAATGATGCAAGTATTATTCAGGTATTCCAGCTAAGGGTTGTTACCAGCATTCTTAAGAAGCTACAGGTTAATCTACAAATTTACATTTAAAACTGTATGAATAGAATAGTTCAGTGGTAAAAATTATCAGAAGACGATGAATGTAATTTATATTTCAAAACATCTAGCCATTCTACAAATTTAAAGTACTTCATTAAAAGCAAGACTCCACAGAAACCAATATAATGTCCAGATCACCAGAAAAAAAATAAAAATACACAGTCAATTTGCCCCAAATCATACAAATAGTCTATTTGTTTTCATTTGAACTAAGTGGTTGAGAGCACAAAATATTACATATTATTTGAGAAAGACTGACATACAGAGTGATAATATTAGCTTTACTTAATTCTAAAAATAAGTTTAAATGCATGAGAAAGACGTTTCTCATGAGGAAATGGAAGAAAAATAGTGAATAACCTTCCCACAAAGATAACATGGGAGTTCAAAATCAAAATCGCTCACTGTCCCCTGACTATAACTTCAGTTCACTCTTTACTGGATTCAACTATCCTTTCTTCTTTTATTCCTCAGTCTTCCCTTTAAGAAAAGGCATATTATTTCACTTCAAAATGAAGAGAATTACAAAATCCATGTGTTTATAATTACTGTCAAGAATCAAGTTTTCTGCACTAAGAAGCAGGTGATATTCCACACAGGGAAGAAATCGTAACTGGTGCTGCCTAAAGGCAGTGTTGTCACAGCATCAAACTCTACTGTATACAAGTGCTACACGACTCAAAGGAGAAGATTAGTCAAGATCAAAGCGTGCAGAACCCTCAGTCACACATCGTGTGACCTAACATTCAAACTTTCGTCTCCTCATCAGACGATTAAGCAAATCATCACTATGACACGTTCAATGTCCACAGTGTGAGAAAGTCCAAGCACGTGTTCTCTCACACTTCTGTTTAGGGTGACTTTGAGCCATTGCGTTGTCTTTATTGATTTTGTCCTGCTTACATTTCAACAAGCAACTACTTTGTTATTTACGGCAAAATTATAACAATTCTTATGCAGTTTCTGGTTTTCCAATTCTTTTATGCAAAATTGCGCAATGATTTCTTGCACGTAGTCTATAATTTAAAGAATAGTTTGAATTTTAGATCTATTTAATAAGAATATTTTATTATCTCTGTAATGAATAATTCAGATATTTTGGTCAATATATTAAATGATCTGAAATGGTAGTTTTAAATTAACTTTACGTACCATTTAGTTATTCCAAGCATTTTATTTTGACAGGAAAGTACAACAGTATTTAAGTTACTGATAATTTAAATTCCACACGATATATTAAAATATTGCTATGCAGAATATGTAATAAAGAGATTGGACAGAACATTTATGTCTTTTGGACTATTCTATTAAGAGTAGTATGAGACAAAAAAAGTGTAATTCATAGAGCAGAAACAAGGAGGACTGGTTAAGATAATCAAATAATGTAGGCTAAAAGGAAAAAAAAAGTGGACTGAACACTACCTTGCAGTTAAAACTCAGTTAAAAATTGTTCTATCCCATGAGGCTCCATCCTAAAACACTTAGAAAAATACCAAAAGAGAAAAGAAAAAAAAAACCAACAAAACAACAAACCCTGAGAGAATAACTACTATTAATGAGAACTTAGAGGAAAATCAACACTGGTTTTTTTGTTTGTTTCTTTCTTTACTATTTAAAGTTTGAGTTTTTTTATTTTGGTGCTCTAATTTATTTTTTTTTCCAGAAAATAACAACAGTTTCGATGAGGTATTTCCCCATTAGCTATGTTTCAGCATGGCAGTTTCTTTACACTTTAAGAAAGTAGGAAATCTTACAAATGCTATTGATATGAAGCTTCACAGTATTCTGATGAAGTATTTTAATTTTCCTTTCCTTAACAATACAAAATATCTTATGATGTTGAAGTAATATTCATTGGAGTGTCCATGCAAGCAAGATCTGGATCTGTGCCCATAATTCACAAACTTATTTGCAGATTACTCTTTTAGGTGAATTCTTCCCTAACTATGTTTCATGTGAAATCTTGATATGCATGAACATCTTACCACCTTAAATTAAATGGTCATAGAAAACGTTAAGGAAAATGTCAGAGAAATTGGTCCTGTATCATGCAGAGTGTTCAAATGGATATGAGATCAAATTTTCTTCTCTTTTTCCACACTGTTTGTGTCCTTGTGGATATCAAAAATTAGCAGGAAAAAAGAATTTCTTCCCAGTAAATAGGAAATACACTTTGAATCTATAATTTCAAGTTTAGTTTTACTTTAATAGGAATTCTTTACTTTCTAAGTTTAATAAGTATCTTATTTCGTATTTCTTGATCTTTCTAAACTACACAAGCCAAAATGCTTATTGAACAGAAACTTCATTTTAAAATAAAAATTTTCACAGTTTTCTACCTCGAAGAGAGTTTATAAACTCTAATTTTTCACTTTAATTTTAGATTTGCAGAATCTGAGCATGAAGATCTCTTCAATATACTCATTTTGGTTGCAAGAATCTGTTTGGAGCTTTCATTTTTTTCTAGGACAGAAACTGAAAATCACATATATAGACAACAAAATAGATTTTCCTTTTCCACATTCTAAGAATATTACTCTGATTGATATGAAATGCCATTCTTATCAAAATTTTGTTAGCTTTTAGGTTATAGAAGTGCTTTTTACTTACAAAATCATGTGGGGTGTACAAGGCATAGTTTGGATTTAAAGCACGCAGAAGTGGCCTCGCTGTACAATAATGGATGTAGAAGACATCTCTTACAACTAGGGAGGCAGGTCTAGTTGCAGTATGCGTTTAGGAACTACAACATTCTGCAATCCTTATCATCTGAAAAAATGTTTCTCTGAAATATTCCGTTACTTCCAAAGCCAAAATGAACACAGGAAGAAAAAACAATCCTAATTTTAAACTAACCCTTCCCAAGATGCTTGAGAACTGCTAACAAACTGCTTCAAATCTAAATAATCCAAATCTTTTAACTTTCTCTTTATCTTGTCTTCTAGGGCTGTTATCTTAAACTTTACACTTTGTAACCTAATTAGAAGATTTATTTTGATGTTTTAATATGTATAGTCATGAAAACAGAGAAAAAAAAGGAAGCTACACTTACTAATTATTCATGCAAAAAAGCAGTCCACACATCCCATGTAACAAGGTTATTGCTAGCAATTTTATTAATAAATTAAACATATTAACCAGCTGCAATAATTCTGTGATTCTCAAATTACTGTTGTGCTAACCACACGAAATCGTCTCATTACTCAGGATATCAGAGATATGGTACTACATGCTACGCGATCTGCTATTGCCCAAAATGAGAAAGCAAAGCTTTAAAACATGGGGCAAAGCTGAGCAGCAGACATGCAAGATCTGATCAGTAATTGTGCTAACTACAAGAAATACACAATTCTCTGAGAAGTATTTTATTGGTTCACATTTCAGTATCTACTGTTTCTAGGACATTACTGTTACCATACACTGTTTGCTCTGCTTCTAGTCATTGCAACAAGTTTCAAATGTATAATAAAAAGAGTCTTTAAATCCTCAGGAAGCTATCTTCACACAACATTACTTTTTTTACGTGCCAACACACAGTTTCAGATATCAAGACTACCTAAAGTCGTCCAATCTACACAAAATACAGAAATCAAGACCATTGTGGTTCTCTAACACAGACTACCTTAAACCTCAGGAATCAAAAGGCAAAAGATAAACAGCTTCTTCAAAAGAAACTTGTAAATGAGGAAGCCAACTTCTCAAAGTTTCAACATACTAAAAATACTTCTGATTACACAAGCTTTCCATAAGGATATAAACCAGTAAACACATCTGTGCAACATGTGCATCTGCCACTTCACACTTTGGTTGTCTTGCTTCTTAAGTAGTATTATCTGGACCTTGTTTTACCAGTTTTCTGGCTGTTAGTATTTTTAAAACACAAATGGGAAACAAAGCTATGATTGTTTTAAACAAAAAATATAATACTATTTGATTTTTTTATTTCTCCACATTAGTAATTTATTGATAACCATGACTAAAGTATAAACTGCTCTTCACTCAAGAGCTTGCTCTGTTGAAGTACTATAGGCAAGAAAGACTGCTATAAACTCCATTAGCTATCATTCCTTCAAATTTTATGTGTGATACAATTGTAATAGCACTTCTGTATGTTCCCTCTACTGACCATGTTCTTTATCTTACCACGAACTTATGACAAGAACTACAAGAGAACATAAAAATGGTTCTACTGGGTCAGAGCAAAGGTCCTTCTAGACTTCTGTTCTCTGACAGCAGCCATAAAAGGATGCTTAGGGGGGGGAAAAAAAAAAAAAAAAAAGAGTATAAATAAAGTAAGCATAAATACTTCAGCATATTCTTCCAGACTTCCTGAACCAGCATATTACAAGCTATTAGAACTTACTAGAAACGTTTTCTTAAGCCTAATGTGCAGTGATAGAGAATGACTTTTATATTCTGCAGATACTACTGCAATGTCTCTAATGTGAGAGTTTGATTCAACCAAGCTAGAAAGGAATCAGCTGCTACAGATGAGTTTTCTATGCCTACTCCCTTCCATGACCTCTCAGTTAACAATGAGTTTGCTGTAATTAGTGTGTTGTCTATTACTGAAGTGTTTCATGGTTTCTGTTTGAGTAACTGTGCAGATAGGAGCCATACTTCCCTCAGCCCTCCCTGTTACTGGGATGATTACAAGTAACATTCTGCTCACTATGAAATATCCAATCTTTACACTAGCTAAACTCCAAAAATAACTTTTGTGGTAAAAGAACAGAATGACAAAGTTGAAACAACTTTTGTTTTCCCCCCGCTCCCTGCTCCAGTATTAATTCAGGAAGCTGGTAGGTTGTCTTTGAAATTTATCAAAACATGGGGTTAGCCTTATAGAACATGTCACATCTTCTGGTGGGATTTACTCAAAGTGCTTGGCCAAGAGCCAGGCCTAGAAGTAGAATATCATCTGGCAGGCTGATGAACACTGCTGAAGCCAGCGCTTGCATAGCCTAGACAGAGTGCTCAAAAGTCAAACACCTAGAAGCAGGTATTATAAAAGCAGAAAATATTAGTCAGCAGGTCATGACTTGAATTTTTGGAAGAAAACAAAGATCTTCGTATACCAGATTTCTCCCCATTTTTGCTCAACGCTGACTGAGGTTAGTCCATTGGCTAATGGCTCTGACTGCAAATTATGCTTGAAGTGTGTCACAGTTGTGAATAAAAATTCCAAGTAGACACTTCAATTTCAGCTCATTCTTTGTGTGACCATTTTGTCAGTACATCCAAGTTCATCTTTCAACAGCTCACTTGTTCTCAACTTTAACAAGTTTGGGGTTTTTATATGTTTTGAGGGAAGAAATAACTTTTTAAGCATCAAATTTGTGCAGGATCTACTGTATTCTAATGAATAGCAACACATAGATACAATAACACCAAGTACATTGAAATATTTGGAAGTTTTGTTCATTGCTCCAGCAAAAATAACAGAATGCCAAAAAGAGGCAGGAGACATCTGAGAGGAATCCAAAATGGACAATTTTTTTTTCCTTATATTGTAAGCAAATATTTCCATATTTACAACAAATGATTGCAATTAAAACCCTGTGAATAAGAAAAGAATGATGGATGAAAAAGATGAGACATTTGGCTACAATTACTTCAAAAAAAAAGCTTATGCAGATCTTTATTAGTATATTAGCTACCTATCTGAATTTCAGGATGTATGGGATAGGTATGGACTTGTAGCCTACCTAGGCATGCACTTGGGCTAACAGAAAATCAACAAGACAATGTAACTTGAGAAATAGGGGTGGAGGGGATAGGGAGAAATACACTGGCAGGAGATAGAAAATGGGTGAAGGCTTTAGATTACATGCTCTGAAAAATACTTCAGGTGTTTAACTTGCCTTGAATTTCAAAAGCAAGCACCTTGTGTTCACTAGTCTCCTACAGCCATAATCCTCACAGAGATTTTGTGAAGAGAAAGTAATCACTTTAAAGTATGTTTTAAGTTATTCAGGGAAAATACAAAGTACTGCACTTTGTATTCATAATTATCTCCAATGTAGATAGTTACTAGACAGGAACATTCTTTAGGATAAATTTAAGCAAAATTATTATTTGTGTTGAAACTGATATTTTCCAAAAGTATAGCCTTACTTTGAAGCTTATGGAGAAGTACTGTGTGTAAAAAAACAACTGGTAATGACCTCAATGGCCATATTTGATTGAGGAGTATAAGATTTACTCCTCACTTGCAGTGAGATAGATTATGCATGTACGCCTCTGTGGACAGCAGCAGACTAAGATGAGTGTCAGTTTGCATTTATTTCTTTTTCAAAGAAAAGTTCTTGTATTTTCCACTTTTAAATGCTAGTATGATAAACAAATGCTGTCTTGCTAAATATCTTCAGGTGGTAAGTGACCGACACCAGGAAATGGATTTGCCAAACCATGAAATAAATTCCTTCAGCACTCACCTGTTCTATCACTATCAGCAGTAAAACTAGTTATCATTTATATTGGAATAACTTTTATCAGAATACTAAAAATTCTTTGAAGAATGAGAAAATATGGTCCTTTTATTAACATTGCACCTATAACCTTAGGAGCATCACTGAACAAAATCAAGACATTAACTGTACTTTACTTTTATATTTGCATTTCTTTTTCTAGCACTTCTGTTTCTGTTCTCCATGTGCAGGTATTGTATCTTCTTGTAAGAATTTGGCATATATTAATACTGAAAAAAAATGAGTAATTATGAAAAGGCAGCAACATTCTTTGCCTCTCAGGTGATTTATCAAACACCACATATGTGTTCCTACTCTAAACCTGTCAAGCAGATCAAAGTAATATTCTTTGCAATAATAGACTACACTTTAGGAAGAAATCAGTACAATAGGTCTACTGTACATCAAAGATGAATTTATAAAGGACTATAAAGCTAGAGTTTATAGTAAGTAAAAACACAGCACTAGAGACCTTCCGTGAGACTCTGTGCAGAATATTAAAGCACTTAAATTCAAAAAATGATTCATCCATAAATCATCACTTCTTTATTATTTTTGTCTACACTAAAACACTGCCCTTCAAACCACCAAATGTCCATTTGGAAATCACACCTTTAACGTTTAAACAAGGAGTTGCTACTTTTATTACTGCCTATAGTTATATAACCAAAGCACAAAACAGAGAACCACAAGGTATTTTATTTTTGAGGCAGGAGACAATTATTTAATCGTTCTATTTACCATTTCCCCCTCATCCTTCTCCATCAATACAAATGAAAAACAGTTTTCCAGTGTGATTCAAAACCAGTATATATCCAATGTCTTTTCTCTTTATTCTTCCAGATTTAAAGTATAGTCAGCTCTTTCAAATTAAAAAAAAAAAAGAAAAGTAAAAAAAAGAAGTAACATCGACTGCCACTCTGATCTTTGAGCATTAACAGCATTTATTGAATTTCTAAAGTCATAGATGAAAAGTTTATGGATGACTATAGCGGATTCTCTAAGAATGAATTTTTAAAAAAGTTTTAGAAAAAATGTTTATGGAAGTGATAATTAAAAATCTCTTTAATTAAAAATCCCTCATCTAAAGATAAATTAATTGAAGGAAATCTGTGGTCTGAGGTAATTCCAATCACAGTGATCTTCACTGTCACCTTAATCAAAGATTGTAAAAACCTCTGAATTATCAAGATAAAAAGGCTTGCACACCTGTCAGTGTTGCTTTCAGTGTTAGACAGCTTTCCAAAGGACGTCCTCTTTATTTGCCTAAATCAATTTTAATGCCATTTCTTTGAGTCTTAACATTTCTTGTCTCATTCAGGCTACTCATATGACTTAACTTGACGGAAATGGCACCCTACCTGTTTTCTAATTAATACTTTCAGTTTAATTGTGGCAATGTATCTCTTTCCATTAAAGTCTGTTAAATCTCGTAATTTACTTAAATTCACAAATCAGTAAAAATTCCCGTCATTAGTTCTATCTTAAATAATGACTAAAATTGAACAACTCTAGTATCAATACCAATCCTTCAAAACCCACTTAATGTATCCCACAAAAGCCATGTGCACTGATGATTAGATAATTACTTAATCAAGACAGACTCATTCCAACTCATGAAACAGTACACATTCAGTCCAAATATGCTTGGAAACAAAATTAAGACCAAGTAGATCAGCTTAAGTTACTAAATTAATTACTGGTCATTTGTTGAATAGGCACTCGCGATGATCTAGTATCATTCTAACCTGCAATACCAAACTTTGAAAAAAGAAATTTAAGAACAGTTCTCAGCACTTGCAATATTATAGTAGGGTAATAGGTAAGTTGAATAGAATTCTAACAATCCTTGTTATTCTGCTTAGATAGTCATAATAAAATATTCCAGAATTACGCAATGCCAAAACTTCAACTCTGCTATTTCACTAAGCGAGTAACTACAACTGACAACTACATTTTGATCTTATGGTCATGGCACATACACAGAATTCTGCTTTTACTTCATTGTTTTGAGAAAAAACTAACATCTGTCAGTATTACATCTTCTAGCCTTACTAAACAGTTTTAAACGTCAGCAGAATCAGAGATTAAGTCATTTAGTTGAATAAAAGCATCTTCTGAGAAGTCACAGCCATACTAACACAGTAATTGCAGTTTACTGGGTTAAGGTATGTCTGTGGGTTTTGAGACCAATATACAGATTGTTCCCAATTATAAACATATTCAATGGAAATCTCAGACATACTATAAAAGATATTCTAATTACTGAGAGAAGCTAGCAAAGAATCTATTTTATCTAAATAAATAGTTATATATAGAGATAACATTTTATTTCCTGCACCATTAAATGTTAATTATACTTTAAAAACTCAAAAGATGTCTTGCAAAAAGCATATAAATTCCTTAGTCCTGTCAAATCAAAATGTGCTAAACTGTTACCTAGCTTTGTCAGATAATCCAGTGGTAAGAAAGAGCTAGGAGAGCTCTTCCCTTTCAAGTCTAAAGAGCAAAATTATAAAACTAGCTTTCAAGACCACCTTGAAGAACAGACTACAACAGATTTCTAGTAATGACAAAAGCAAATAAATGTAAAGGCATAGAAATATTTTAATACTGGCCTTCTTTGAAGATCAATATTCGTTTTTATACATTGCAAAACAGACATAAAATTGAAAAGGAATCCAAGAGATCCTCTCCAAAAGATATCAAACAGTAGCCATGTTTTTAAAATCAGGAAAAAAATCATACCACTTATAGTAGGAAAGTTTTGCTGATTATAATAAAAAATAATTTCAGGTTGTGACCACTGCTTTATTTCTGTATTTCAGAAAGTCTTTAAAATACAAAGCCTACATTTTTTTTAGGCATAAAACTATTACATACAGAAAGACTTGTAATTTTCTGTTTGCGTACTACAACATAATAGCCCTAATTGAAGTGGTATAGCAGGTAGTTTCTCCTCCCATTTACTCCAAGTATCAGTGCACTGTATAAAGAGTAAGATAAACCTCAGATAATCTGCACTAGTAGCTTCTAGTCCTGTTTTCAAACACTGAGAGATCACAGAAATATCTGTTATTACAGACAGACATACTAGAAGTTAAGAGAAGAGGAAACATAACCCCCATATTCAGAAACAGAAAAAAAAAAGACCCAGTGAACTACAGGCCAGTCAGTCTCGCCTCAGTGCCTGGCAAGATCACGGAGCAGAACCTCCTGAAGGCTCTGCTAAGGCAAGCAGATAATAAAGGGTGACTGGTGACAGCCAACATGGCTTCACCAAGGGCAAGTCCTCCCTGACCAATTTGGTGGCCTTTTACGATGGGGTCACAGCCTCGGTGGACAAAGGCAGAGCAACAGACGTCATCTACATGGACCTGTGCAAAGCATTTGACACTGTCCTGCACGACATTCTGATCTCTAAACTGGAACGATATGGATTCAATGGATGGACCACTCATTGGATAAGAAGCTGGCTGGATAAGAAGAAGCTGGATAAGAAGCTTGGCACCCAAAGGGTTGTGATCAATGGCTCAGTGTCCAAATG
>VWZK01020999.1:0-55118 GCA_013396935.1 Baryphthengus martii | reverse complement strand
ATTGGGGATATTGCATAAAACCCCCACATCTACAAGCATTCTTGTCCTGGTTACTAGAAAACACATTTAAAAAAAAAAAAAAAATTAAAATTTGCTTAGATCTGTAAAAGTACATACTGCAATGTTTAAGCCAAAACCATCATAATATGTCTGCTTAATAAAAGAGATATTATAGAATCATTATGTTAATGTTTAATAAGTAGCATGAAAATATCTAATTATTGAAAACATGCACAACACTGCCATGACACAAATGAAACAGTAAATGTGGATTATTCCTAAAAGCATTTATGGTAATATGAAGAATAATTTTTTTTTTTCCCCTCCCCCTAACAATGAAGCAAAGGTGAACTTTTTGCTCTGGTAAAGTGATTACATGTAGTCTGTAACTAGCTAGGTAACTAGGATTACTTAACTAGAAGACCCCTAAGTACAAATATTCAGTAATACACTTCCAAAATGATGAACATATTCAGAACTGACAGTGATGGAAATAAAATTATAGAAGCAAAATACATATACAGCTTTGTATTAGATTTTAAATTCTTCATGGCCTCAGATTCTTAAACATGTTTAGACATCAGAGCACAAGAGAAGTCTAAGTTTAGAGACCTTTAGATACTATTGACATAAGAATGAAGAACATAAAATTATATTTTTAATTTCCTAAACATATTGAGTATATTTTAGCATAAAATGCGTATTTGCTCAGTTCCAATGTAAAGTAACCTGCAGCATTCAGATAACAGCAAAGAATATAAGCTGACAAACAAAATCTCCTGCATGTGGTAATACAAAACAAACTTTGACATCTGTTGGAAATACTTAAATCAACTCTTACACCAACTCTGTGGTAAGTTCTATACCATCTCTGTGATGGTGTAAGAGGTGTAATTTTATCTTTTAACTTTTATTTATACTTTTTGAGCTATAGAACTAATACATGTTCCAATAAAGGAGTTAAATATCATGGAAGTGTAGCAAAGCATTTAGTTCTGCAAATTAGATAAATGTTGTGGAAAGTGCATCTCCTACCACCCTGTGGCAGTTTAGAATCACTGCATATTGGCATACCTCATTAAATGTATGCAGCTTAATTCATACTTCCTTAATGAATTTACTCAACAATAAATATGAAAAGAACCCAAACTAAAGGACTGTGTGCATAGGCAATGAATTAATTGCATTAAAGGTACATGTCACATTTGAAAGGTTGCCTTTTGAGCAAGCAGTGAGTGCCATTTTTAGGAAAATGAAAATATACAGTTACATAGGCTTGTCACTATAAATTTCTAGTGACAATTATATTGTTACAAAATTCTTGATTTCTATCATCTCAACATCTAATAATGATTAGATTAAAGTAACTGTCTTATAATTTTACAATACTGACAATCTGAAGCAAAGTCATTCCTCCATTATGAATCAATATCTGTTATTGTCACTCTGGTACTACAATATTGTTTTTAAATGGCCCTTACTTGCACACATTTTTGATTTGCAAGCTATATACTCAGTGTCAAGATCATACAGGAAAAGATATATTTATTATCATGTTTATTTTCTCCTATATGATGGCATGTTTATAAAACATACTAATTTAGTAAAACTAGCTTAATAGTTTTTTCCTATTTTTAGCAAATATTCTTAACAGTTATGTAGTTTCATTCAAATTTCTGGGTGTTATTTCACAGAAATTGTTAACACTTATTTAATCTCAACATGACATTTGACAATGTACTTTTCTCCTGTTTTCATCAGGAAGCACTGGTCACTTCAGCAATTTCGGTACTATGCTAATAAGTTCTGCAGTTATAGAGGTGTACCTTCTTTTTCTCCATAAATATCTTTAATTGCTAGAAAGTGCTAGAGAAATTATAGTAAATCAATCAAAAATTGTACTGAAATTCCTAAATCTTTTCCAGAAATGAAGTGTGGACTGCACATGAGGCCAGAAATAAAATCAACAGTTGTGAGTTGGAAGATACATTACTTACATTTTATCACACTGGTAGTGTTGAACCAAAATGTTATTGTCATTTTTTCTTGAGTTACAGGCTAGCTGTTTGGACATTTTTAGTGAATTCTGAATACTTTCAAAAGGTTAACCCATCCATGATATACACCATTATGCTTATAAGCTTAAAGAGTGAGGTGAAGTGTGAATTTGATATGATTACAACTCTATGCTTATAGAAAGGTAAAGATGTTATTAGTTAAGCCATATATAAAGCTTGAAGTGATCCATTCAAAGGAAGAAGCTCCAATGGTGTTAGCAGTGATATTTTGGTTGAAAGGATCAGAGAGGTAAAACCTGATAGTGATCTTACTCATTTTATGGTTATGAGTAATATAGATGGTTATGATTTCATTCACACAGTAGTACACCCACTATTATTGTCATCATTCATTATAGACAGGATGAATGATCTCCTGAATGTGTAGGTGATGGATATGTTTTCTTCTCAAGTAAATTTGTAGGCTGTCTCTCTCTTCCCAGTGTTTTCTAGATACGGAGTTTTGTTTAGATTCATTTAAATATTTCTCTCTATAAAGTAAAATAATTTTAGTGATTTGTATTCATGTAGAGAGATTTTGCTAATGGCTAGGCTGGCACAGGCTGGTAGTTTGTATTTGTGTCTGCATTTGTACTACATATGGTGTGAAACCACCCATGTGTTAAACTGCTGAACAATGTGACAAATTACATTTACCATGCACCTGTGGCTACCTCACCTGTTTTGTAACCACTGAACCCTGTCCACCAGGATTTATTCTAACATTCCAATTCTCTAAGCAGCTTCATACAGCATGTAAAATACGTAAAAACCCTGACAGAGAATTGTTACCACGTAGTGTTTCCCCCCTGATTTATGTTGACGTGAGCTTCAGAAATGGCAAGGAATTGTACCTGTTAGCTAATCTGAAGTATAATAGGATGTCTATCACAGAAGGATGAATTTCAGCTTTTCAGTTCCTTAGTGAGTTGTAGGAACATAGATTGGAATTAATGTTGCAATACAGATATCTTGAGATCATTTGTGTCTTTGTCACATATTTTTAGGAGGTGGTTATATCCCATCTTGTTCTGTTTTCTGGGTCTTCCTCTGTGTTGTGTTGAGTAATAGGACATTCTCTGTGATTTTGAGTTTTGGATAATGTCCTCTGGTTCTTACCATCTATTGCCTTATCTTTACAGATACGTACATTCCTTTGAATCTTAGCGACAATGAGCTAAAAACTGCAAGAAGAAAGGAACTTTATTCCTAGGGTTCAGAAAGAGGAAAAAGACCTTTCAGTCTTTTACTTAAAGTCCACAAAAGTCGTGATGCACTGAGTTTGTTCTTTGTTTTCCATCATTAGTAGAGAAAAGACCTTTTTTTTTTTTTTTTTTTTAAGGCAGTGATCATACCATTTGATTCACAATCATTGTTCAGAGAGGTAGAAGAGGAAGATTTGTGTATTGATTGAGTCTTGATTTTGATACATATGAGAAACACCAGGAATTTTTTAAGGTAGCATCTTACCCATCCAAACAAACAACTCTACCCTGATAAAATGCAGACTGTCATACAAAATCTCCCACTTCATCATATATTTGGTAGTTCTGTGAAACAAATACTTATTTGCAGATGCTATAAAGGTGACACTTCTCTTTCATATCTGCTTAAATATATGAGGAAATCTGTTTGAAGTTCTTCCCACAGTCTTGTTCCCTTTGTAAGTTGCTGTAGACCTGCAACTTGACCTGTGGTTCATAGAGTGCTGAAGAAGCACTATAAATGTAGTGAAATAAATTATAATGGAAAGTTATTAAATTATTTATTTAGATATTTGTCCTCAATTTCTATAGTGTTTTGTACTAGGACTGACTTTAAAAACTAAATATTGCTGTGTGAAAAAAAATTCAGTAACTTCATAAATAACTTCATTTTCAAATGACTGATTTGTGTGAAAAGATCAAAAGACAACCCGGAACCTCCTTTCAAGCAAGAAGTAAAATAAAATATTCAAGAAGAATTTCAAAATTAGGAAATTCAGAAAAGTTTCTCAGTTCCCATGTGTAGTAGTTGATTTCAGATTAGGCCCATCTTTCCACACCATAGAATGTGCTAAAACGGGGACAGGCACAGAGATGAGGTAGAAGTTGTGCTGCACTCTATAGGAATACATAATTGTCATTCCAAGGTATATTGTCATGCCTTCCACTGCGGTTTAGACATAGAGGTATCTGCTGTTTTTTCCTCATTATTCATTATATTGGAAGTTTCCACCCCTTTTTCTGTTCAGTACACAGAATTTAGGACTGGGAGCAAAAAAAGATATACATGTGAGCTAAATCTGTATATAATAGGATTGTAGCTATTCGTTTCTCAAGGTGTGCAAGTAGAAAATATATTGTAACTTCTCAGAATGTTAGAAAGAAAAACATGGAAAAATCCTGTTCATAAATTATAAAATATTGCCCTTTTCCAATTCAGAAAAATGCTTGTTTGCAGTATGTCCTTAATTTTTTGTTACTACTCTGCATAGCTATTATAGATATTTTAATCCTTTTGAAGGTATTAGAGAACACGGAATTTCGGTTGACAACATATGTTTACACAGCTTATAAATAAACTTTGCTTCTGGCTTAATGTATAGCACTACAGAATAGTTCACTGAGATGTCAGAACCACAGTTTTGTACCTGGAAGGATGGAAAAATATGTTTCCATGCAAAAACTGAAGATAATTACTAGAACAGTTATCTTACTAGAAGATGAATATACAGTCCTCACTCGAATCAATGTATTTAGTGTAAATGTTAGATATTGACTGATTTATAATTTCCTATTGGAATTATTTGTTAACTTAGGGAAAAAAAAAAAAATTCTTTTGCCAAATTAGACATACAACAAGTATTAAGACAATACAAGTATTAATGAGCAATGTATTACTTAAAGCCACAGGCAAAAGTCAATTTCAAAGACAATTTTTCTTAAATGTTCATAGTATCTCAGTATTCCTTTGGATTTTCTAATTATATACTAATTATGTTAATTAATGAAAGAAGTAAGATTGATATCAAGTATGCTAAATGTATATTCAAACTGAATGTGAAAGAAAATGGTAATGGAAGCAGCAGTTCAACAAAAAAAAAGTATGAAGATTTGGGTGGGGTTTTAAGAAGTTAGCTCCCTTTACATAACCAAACAAACTAAAGAAGCCTGAGCATTAATGAGAATCAGTTTCTTAATGTCTAGTTTTTCAATCAGTAAGCAGGATGAGTCTTGTAATTAAAAGGTATTAAGAAGCTAAAAACTGCAGTGTCTAATAAACCCTATAACAATTCTACTCTCATTGGAAGTGAAAGTCATTTTAATTCAAAAGTGACTACAGTATGTTCCATTATCTGTTCAAGGAAAGGAGAAGGAAAACAAATATTTACTACTTACTAGGAAACTTGAAAGTTTCTCTGATCATTTAGGATTGTTAAAACTCTTAAAGGCCTCAGGAAAGGTAATTTATAACCAGCAAATACGCCCTTCTATGGATCTACACACACAACAACAATTTCTACCTGAAGCAAATTCTAGATTATTTTTTTCTAAAGCCATAGTCTGCCACCATTACCAGAAAGGCACAGCGTGTACACTGTGCATGGAAATTGTAAGTTGAACTTTAAATCTAATGCCTGAGTAATTCGTACTTCCTGAATAAAATTACTGAATTAGCTCAATTCAAGGTATAAAATAAGGAATAATACTTAGAAAGCTAGAAATGCAGATATCAAAGACATACACACTATGTATTTCATCGGTCTCATTTCATTTCATGTGTAACATGAAATGTGAGACAAATGGTTAAGAGATGAAAGGTTCTTTCAGAAAAACAAGACTGATTTTTCATAGAATTTTGGGAAATTTGTTGAGAAATTACTTTGTTAGCTAAACTTGCAGCTGGAGAGGGGAATTTGCACACTAACTATATACAATGAAAGTTAAGACATTAAGTTTAAGGTCTTGACAAACTTGAAAAATAAACTGAAATGTGAATTTTGGGTGGAATCTACATTACAAATATCAATATCTGCAGCTCGTGATCACTCTAGGTTTCTTTGTAGTGATAGAAAGATATTTTTTAGACAGGATTTATCTTGACCTAGTAGAGATGAGACCAGGTATCTAAAAATGTCTACTTGCCTTCCATGACTATAAATGGCAGACTATAAAGATGTCTATCTCAGTGAAAAGACATTTAAATTGCATGCATGAAGTTTGGAGAAATTAATTCTTCCATGTGAGACTCATTTGGGAACTGTTTGTGAGCTTACTGCATCTTCCAAATGTCTAGTAGACAGTCAGAACTGATTTCACCAACAACCACAGAATGGCCTATGTCCATTCTATTCAGGTAACCAGTCACTGAGGCAGAGTAGCTACAACCACCTTGCATAGCACTCCTCTGAACTCTGTGTCATGTCCCTGCATCTCTAAACTGTCTCTGCTCTATACTGTAAAGGATACTTCTCTAAAAGAACCTAATTACTTGGGCATTGGTCTTGTGTTTGTCTAGACAATTGCTTGTTGGTGGGTTTTTGTTGGGTTTGTTTGTGGTTTTGGGGTTTTTTGTTGGTTTTTTTTTTTTTTTAGTAGTGAACTAATTTTGCTCAGAGAAGATGATTGGTGTGGGCTTGAACTCCAGAGATCACTTTAAAAAGTTTCTGTGAATGACACTATAGAAAATTAATTTCCTCTGCCTTTTACAATTATCAGATCTACCTCATCCAGCACTATAACTATGAATACCTTCACAGATCCTATAACCAGATCACAAGGTATGCAACATACCTCATTTTTTCATGATGAAAAAGCTGCATGAAGCCACTCAGGGCTGTGTTACAGCATTTACAACGTTGCAGACACAATCATGGGTTAAAAACAAACAAAGAAAAACATTAAAACCAATAATTATATCTCAAGGTCATAAACCCACCATATTGGCTCAAAGGAAATCTACATTCAAAAGGCATGGTTCATCCACTTTGCTCTAGAGGGGACAGGCCTGGGGCAGAGTAAACACATACCATATATTATCAACCAGTCTCTTGTGCACCTAAGAATTGTGTTGATGTATCCCATACAACGGAAGTAAGGTTATCCTTCCTAAATAGATGCTGGTGCACATTGTGCTGTTATCTGTGCCATGGTTTCTCTTAAAGAAAACTAGGGGATTGTCTTTGGGTTGAAGCCAGGGAAAAATGTAGTACTTCCTTAATGGAGACAGTGGTGGATTCAGATTCCTTCTGTGAGAGTGTGACAGTTTGACAGAAAGTTGTATATGTCAACTTCCACGAGAAAAACAATATTGCTCAGTTTTCAGACTCATCTACAATGTAATGACTAACTGTCATGCAGCAAAAAAAATGGGGCTGATCCAGAGACAGGGTGAGCCAAGAGTGTCCTCAGTGCCACAGTCCCACAAGACCTGAGTACAGCAGCAGAGTAAGGGACTGGTAACAGGGTCCACTGACAACCTTGATATGGCAAGTGGTACACCAGGGCCAGAGTGCATCCTGGGTGCCCAGCCAGAAATAAAAGGAGTATTAGTCAGAGACAGTGTTATAATATAGATCTAAGATCCATCCAGAAGGGAGAGACAAACAGTACTGGAGACTGGAACTTGCACAACATCTCTGGGATAGGAACTGATGGCTCTAGGCTGCGCTGAAATGGGGTCCTGGACCGTGGGTAGAATGGGAGAAGGCTCCAGGGGAGCTTGGGCAGGGACTGTGAAGCCTGTGAGTGATCTCAGGGCCTGGATAAGTAGAGAAGCTTTTCAGAATATAGACTTGCTATACCAAGACTCACCAAACTCTGTCTGGAGACAAAGCTGAAATCTAGATTTCTAATTACCTTTGTAAGTAGTCTCACTGCAAATATTTATGCAAAATCTTGCCTCCTATGTTTCCTCTGTCTGAAAAATAATGAAGATTATATTGTCTCAGAGGAATGTAACAGATTTTATATCCTAAATGGACCCATGGGCCTAGGCTGTGGAGTAGAAACAAATCAGATGTGCTGTCATAGTTGGTTTTTCCTTTTGCTAGCTCTAAACAGCTGCCTGTCTTTCTACAAGTTTCCTGTTCTCTTCTGTAAAAGCATGTATCTCTGCTCATTGACTATATGAGTGTAAACACTTTACACAGTCTTTTGGGATCATTTTACTGATGTCCAGGCTTTTAGTTGGAAATCTAAAATAAGCAATCTAGATTTTCCTGTACTGCAGATGTTATAAATTGTGTGGGCTCCTATAAAGTTTACTAAAGACAAACATAATCTCTTGCTGGAATCCTGTTTCATAATGGATTTTTTGAGTGAGTAAGGATGGACCATCTAAAAGCTCACATAATATTCCAGTTCTATAACAAAATTAATTGGTTGCAACTAATTGTTGTAGACTAAAGAAAATCATCATTGGCAAGGCAGTATTGTAAGGAAACAGTCATAATCACACCATGACCTTTCATATGCATTTTGTTGTTGAGTCATACACTTCTTCATCTTGTTATTCTCTTACATTTCTATAGCCTATGTTTTGAAGGATTTTCTTTTCTTTTTATCTCCGTCTTGCGTGCTATGTAAACGACTATCCTTGCTACTGACAAAATCACTTTTATGTGATAGAGTTGTTGCTTTTTGCGTTGCTACAATTTGCTCTGAAACCAAGGTCTGGTTTTGAGTTTACATAAGGATCATTTACTTTGTTTCCTTGCTACATTGTTTCTTATGTCTGCCAGTTTGTCTTTTGATCATTATGATAAAATCGCTATTTGTGGCAGTTCAGTAGAAATACCTGCCACTTACCTCTTTATTTAGTTTCTGTCGTGCTATCTGTAATTGTTTTTCACATTACTTACATTTACTTCTCACAGTTACAGTCGTCAAAGTCTCTTAGGCTTGCTGTTCATCATTTTCTGGTATTTATTGTATTTCTGTATTTTTTAAAAATCTGCTACAGCATCTGGAGGGTATATTAATGATGGGTTTATTAAAGGTCAAGAAAGAGGAAAGGGAGGAGAGGGAGAGGGAGAGGGAGAGGGAAGGTTTTTTGGTTATATATGAAATCCAGACATTTCACCTTCCCATACTAGAGAGACTCCAAGGAAGGGACTGGGATATCTCTATTATGAGGAAAGGCTGAGAGACCTGGGGCTGTTTAGTCTGGAGAAGAGAAGGCTGTGAGGGAATCATATCAATGTTTATGAATATCTGAAGGGTGAGTGCCAAATAGAAGGGACCAGTCTCTTTTCCGTGATGCCCAGTGATAGGACCAGATGCAATGGTCGTGAACTGGAACACAGGAAGTTCCAACTCCACATGAGGAGAAACTTCTTTACTGTGAGGATGACAGGGCACTGGAACAGGATGCCCAGAGAGGTTGTGGAGTCGTCTTCTCTAGAGACTTTCAAAACCCACCTGGATATGTTCCTGAGTGACCTGTCCCAGGTGATCCTCCTTTGGCAGAGGGATTTGACTCGATGATCAACATCGAGTTGACATTCCTTCCAACCCGTACCATGCTATGATTCTATGATTCTGGCCCCTTAGTAATCTTTGTCTGTTTTCACTTACAAACTGCAAAGACTATTTATGTCTGGTGATCTTGAATGCCTCTCCAAATTTTAAAAAAAAGTAAGGGTAGTCAAAGTAATGCTGAAAAGGTTTTAAAACAGATTTCCTAAGCTATACAGTACTTTACTAGGATGACAGGTAAATTAATTCAGAGATTAAAGTGGTATTTATTAAAAGTTGGGAGACAGTGCTGAAGGAGGCAGGACTGAAAACAATATATAGACATAAAAAGAATGGGAAGTATAAAATATTGATAGAAAAGAGGGAAAAGAAGAAAACAACAAAAAGACAGATCACAAGCTACTGAAATGTTGCAAATTTTTACAATATGTGTGTTGTTCCAGAAGTACTTTTCATTCAACTAAAAAGTCATGGATAAACTGTACTTGGATATATGACATATTTCCAGACTTGAAAAGGATAATCAAGAAATGATTAGAAACTTGCATTTTTCCAGACAGAATGTTAATATCTTTCTTCAGAATATTTCTTCTGTTTGTTATCTGAATTTCAATGCTGTTCTCCCATGTATTTACAGTTCTTCCTCCAAAGACAGCTTTGAAACTAAATTAGCTTTTATATACAATAACTTAACCAGAGAAGAATTGTATAGACAATTACAGAAAACGTAACTTCAGGACCATCAGAAAACATTCTGTCTGATGTCAGTTCATGCTCATGAATATCAATATCAGATATTCCAGTCTTTTTCTATGTGGGAGTGCATTACTCCTCTCTCTCTCAAATAGAAAGGTGTTTGTGTATATGTACGTGTATTATCTAGCCAATGTTTCTCCATTTTTTTTTTTTTAACCAATATTTTTTCTCATTCCATGATACAAATAGAGAAGAACCTTTAACATATCTGAACATAAAGAGAAACTTTCAGATTCAGGTTGCATAGAAGTTCAAGATGATTTATTTATTTTAAACAGGTAGTTAAAGAGTGATTCGTAGGGACAGTGACAAGCATGAACTTGTGGTTGGAAAGAGAGAATAACTCTTTTAGAATGATGGAGATAACAAATTGGTGCCATAATTGTATTTTCATTAAGCTTTAGTCTATTTGAAACAAGCTATTTTAAAATATTTTTGATGCTTTCTTCAAAGTTCTTTATTTTTCTTATTCACTTATTGTCTGGATTGTTCCAATATTTTTATGACTTTAAATTTGGATAAGCCTCCTGGACAGACAGACATAACTTAAATTACCTGTGTGCAACACAAAACTCCTCTGACAAATTCACGGAGCTCTTATTTTCATGCATCCTACAGCACTGGACTGGGTGAAAACAAACAAACAAACAACAACAAAAAAAAAACGCAGCAAAAAAAAGACAGAAAAATAGACAAACTAATCTAGAATATAACAAGTAGTCCTCACAGAATCTTTATATTGGCATATTATTGGAACAACAATAAAACAATACTACAGCCTATAGAAAAAAACGTAGCCTATGTTTTTAGCTTCAGATGAGATGAATGGCTTACCTTTTCTCTAAAAGTAATGCTGTAGCAGGTGAATAAAGTTAATTTTTATAGGATTTATCAAGGGTTTTATAGCTAATATTGAAAACACCTCTGCAGATACTCACAAAAACACACTAGTAAGAACTGCACTATTGTAAAATAACAGTGAATAGAGGTCTAGCAAGTTCGTAATGCTCTGACCTAGGGAGATCTTTTGAGAGCTATCGATGTTTGTTTTCAGAACAATGCCTGTGTATTGAATATATCTGAGACGTATACACCACCAGAAGGAAATCCTGGCAAACAATAGCTAGCAACATATTTTTGCTTCCTCTTCAGAGGAGATACAGCAGCAGTGAGGTAACTACTCATATGATGATTGTTATTCAATAAATCCTGGGTTTTGGGAACAGGTAGACAAAAGTCCATAGAACTCAACTAATGCACAAGAAAAAGGGCAATTTCTCATAAGCAGTGTGAATTTTTCAAACTTCTTCTAATGTCCTTATGGATTAGCAAGAATTAGCATATATATTGTGAGTAATGGACTACTAAAAGCTTCGTAAGCAGCTTCCCCCGCAGGTATGTGAGTACTCCAAAACAAGCTCTGACAATCTATCTTGAGTTCTTTGAGTTATAACTTGATCTCATGGCTATTTTCAGGCTCTTCTGAAAGAAAGTAAATCAGCTATTCAGCAATAAATGTGTTATACCTGATTTCAGTAAAAATTTCTATACAGACAGTGTTTATGTGCAACTGTGTGAACAGATATATTTCAGCTATATTAAAATGAAATTATATACTTCACTAAAAATGATGCCTCTACCTTTTTAATACTCAGAATTTGAATTTAGTAAAGTTATAGAGAACAGTGTCAAATTTAAAATACCTGTTACTAGCAAATTTATTACCTACATTTTTTATAAGATTCATTTTCATAAAAACATGTTTTACAATATGAGATAACAATGATAACAAATATTTTACCTAAAATATGAATGTACTCTGAGGAGATCTGTTGGCTTATTTATTTATTTATTTCTCATAGAAACAAATATAAAGAAATTTTAAAGTGCTTCTATGAATATTACATGTGTACAGTAGAAGTAAAAAAAAAACCAATGTGGTTAGTATATGCATTATTGAAGACTACTTTGGTAAAAGCTTGTTCATTGAATATTTTTTTCTCCTTAAATTCACCTCGTTTTCATGCTAGTGTCTTTAGAATGTCAGTTCAGTACATTTGCTGTTACAAACTTTTCAACAAGTAGACATAAATAATGCATTAGTGGCAATATTGTTCTAATAACTTTTTTAGGGCATAATTAATTCACAGCTTTAGGCATATTTAAATAAGGGTCTGCTTTTAACTTTGTAGCTTTCAACTGAGCTTGTCTTAGGCTGGTAAACATGATCTAGGGGAAAGAGGCAAAAAAAGACAAGACAAGGAGAAAAAAACTACAGTTCCCGTGGTCTCATTTTGGAAAACCTAATCTATAGGAAACATATGCTGCAAAATAAATTACCTGAAATATCTGAGTCCACACAGCAAATCTCTTTCACTCCCTCTTTAATTTGCTATCAAGTTTATAATAGCCATCTCTGGGTTCTTCTTTGCTATTCCCCGATTCTAGCTTTTCATGCAGAGGAGTTAATGGGGTTATAATTTCATAATTAAAGCAGATAATTTTAATTTCTCTGATGACTCTTTATTATGATAATCTTGTTAAGATTATGGTGTTCATTTTTTGCTGCGTATGATCGTTTGGCTTTTGTAGAAACCGTCTGTGCTACTGAGCCACTAAATAATTAAACAAGCAGAACATTCCAACCAGCAAAGTCTTGCTGTTAATGGAAGACCAAAGTCAAAGTTAACTCTCTGTAAACCTATTAAGGGATTCAGAGAACATACCGCAGATTTACTGTCAGTCATCAAACACAAGATAAAGCTTTGTTAACTGAGTATCTAATTTCACATTTAATGAAGAGCTGTCCTTCTAGATTGGATGATGGTGTAAGATTTCCTAGGACAACAAACATAAACTGAAATGCTTCTGGACTAATTAGTTAACTATGAAAAGATCACTAGGAGGCCCAAGAAGAAAGATCCCGGGGAGGAATGCCTGATACACAGCCCTGGCTAAAATGCTGTTTCAGTTGCTTTGTCAGTCTCCTGTAGTATTGCATTATGCATGTTTGAAATGGAAATAAGTAAATCATTCTCTTTCATTCTGTTGTTTGCTGAGTTTTTGTGCATATGGCTGCCCTTTACATTAAATTCTGTAGTCAAAGAGAGTTGAAATAATAAGTCTGGTGCATCGTAGTATGACAATACACCCCTGTGCACTATACACAGAGAGAGCCTTTGCAAGCATTGAGTATATTCTGTCAGTATAACTACTTCTATTTGTATAAAGTCTTTTTCAAAGTAAACACTTGGGTGATTTTTATGAAGCCGCTTTTACATTTATGGAGGCATAAACCTTCAAGCCTTCCAGATGCATTAACTATCTCTTCTTTAATGAAGTATGTTTCAGATGAGTCAAATTTTAATCAAAAAGCATTTGAAACCAGATTAGTCCATCTTTCTGAAGGTGGAGGGGGGTGTAGTGGTGCAGGGACAGGGGGAAAATAACATAGATTAAGAAAATTTGGTTTAATAGTAAACATTTTGGACTTGGAAAGCTAAACAAAAGCAGAATTGTTATTTTCAAGTCCAGTAAGAAGACGAAATTA
This sequence comes from Baryphthengus martii, assembly GCA_013396935.1. Classification (NCBI taxonomy): domain Eukaryota; kingdom Metazoa; phylum Chordata; class Aves; order Coraciiformes; family Momotidae; genus Baryphthengus; species Baryphthengus martii. Next base: position 41,295 of record VWZK01020999.1, on the reverse strand, counting down.
CAAAAAATTCTGAGATCACATTTTTGCATTTATAACAACATTACTGTAATAAATGAAAGTGTTTCTTGAGGTTCTACATATTCACCAAAATTTTAAACAAAATTTTACTTACGTAACATTTTCAGTAAGTTCATAATAAAAGGGAAAATATTGCTATTTAGAATTAAACAGGGTAAACATTCTTTTTTTTTGACAAATGTAACTTTTGATAATATAATAAATGTATAAATTTCAATAACATAGTTACTATTGTCATTTCAATTCATCAAGGACAACAAAGTTGCTTAGTGTAATGTCTATCTTCTGGTCGTATATTAACAGAATGTAGTTTTCACTTTTTGCCAGTCTGCACTTGGAGCTACATTCCAAAGGAATTACTGTCAGGAGTTTATAAAGAAAAAATATATAACCAACATTTTGGGTAAATCTTATATACATTTCCCTGAAAATATTTATGTGTGGATATAAAATAGCTGAAATTCAATGAAGAAACATATCAGAAAAAACTAAGCTGGCGATCATACCTTTGATCTAGCGCGTGTCTTACATGTTACGATAACAGAAGTTCTGATCATTTTATTTGTTTCTTACTGAAATTTTTACTCATCATTTTTCTTGTTCCTAATGAGGCTGTCAAAGTGACAGTGTTTACTGCTCTCTAGAGGACATTATCTCCTTACTTATGTAAATCTATGTGGATATGCTATTCCTCAACCATACAATAAATCTCCCAGTGATTCCACAACCTGACAATGGAAAGAGGAATTCTTATATTGTTTTTTATTATATGAAAAGTTTCGTTAATGATATGGTGACTACTCTGCATATAAGGATTCACTTCTGGGAGAGGTAATCTCCAGTCTATGAAATAACTGATATCAGAATCAAAGNCCATCGCTGGAGGTGTTTAAGGCAAGATTGGATGTGGCACTTAGTGACATGGTCTTAGCTACGTGTTGTGGTGTTGGGGTCATAGGCTGGACTTGATGATCTCGGAGGTCTGTTCCAGCTTCAACGATTCTATGATTCTATGATAAACCAAGACAGAAAATTATCTTTTCTTCATTGTGGAACTTTCATTCTGGTGGATGTTTAGAGATGTCGGGGTGGACACTGTGCCTCTTATCCCTGGTGTTAGTTCCTCACATGCCTCTGTAAGTACAAATTGAAATCCTACAGAATCTCAATGATCTTGCCTTGAAGTCTACATAGAGAGAAACAGTCACAGAAGAATGACAGAGAAGACTGGATTTTAACCATCAGATTATTTTCACCCACACTAAATGATGCTTGTGTAAAATATTAGCACATTTCTGGCAGTTTTTATCCTTATTTGATAGGGTGTTTGTCGAACGACACGTCCAATCACAGTATCTGCCTATCAGGTAGTAAATGTTTTGCTGTCAAGGACAGGTTATGACATCATTATTCACAGAAGTAAGACCTGAAATTAGGAGGAATTCTCAATATGCAGGGACTATTTAGCATGTAAAAGTGAAACAGACTATGGCATGTGGATGATGCATTCTGTTGTACATGAGTTAGCATGAAGCATAATTTATGGAAAACAGACTGGATCGTTGTTCAGATTAGTTATTTAAAGTCATGCAGTTGATTAACCACTAAAATTTACTTATCGTGTAACTGAAGGAAATCCTGTGCTTGCAGGAACAAATTATCCAGAATTATAACTGTTTCTTGTATCCTTAAAAGATCACCAGACTGCTACCATTCAGAGGTCTACTCATTTCTTTGGGTAACAGTTTGTATATATGATTCTGAATGAATAAATAGTATAATATTTTTGAAAAGACAGGCAATGAATAAATTACTGTGAAACTATGGTAATGGGTTTTGTTCTGCATTACCTGTGGGGAAAAAAAAAGAAAAAAAAAAATGTAAGATGCAAGTACTAAGGCAATAACTAAACAGAAAAGAGAAAGTCAACCAGAAAGTTAACAAGGTAATTGACTGCAACCTGGATTCTCTGTATTGCCTGCTGCAAGTCTTCTTCCTACTCAAAGGTTTTGTGGCTGGCTAGATCTAAGACCCACCTTAGACATGGCACAGCTGCATAACCTTAGCTAAGAGTACTGTGGAAGGCCTGTCAAAAAGTCTATGGACAGATAAGAATTGCAAAAATTACAAACTGAGGGACACACGGTTATGTTAGGAGAAAGTACTGGGCCAGATCTGACAGTACAGGAGAGGTGAGGCTGTGTCTTGTCCGACTCAGCAGACAATGAGGAAGGCGAATCTTTACGATCCCCTGAAAGAGGGTATCCCTGCACAGTTGGGATGCACATGCGTGTGGCAGGTACAGCCTGCCCCACAGACAAAACAGACAGAGCACACGGGCTGTGCTGAGCAGTTTGGCACCTCGGCCCAAGCATTTTGAGGCCTCGGCCATTCAGTTGCACCTCATGGTGCTTAACTGGCGCCTCAGGGTCTGGACCACTTAGCAAACAGGCTCGAGATTTGGGCTTTTCCGTGTTTTGTCCGGGCTTGTCCCTTAGCCAGTGAGAATGACCATGGGGCACTTTGGACTAGGATATAAATGGGGTCCTGCCTAAGAGCCAGAGGATTTGGTTCCTCTTCTGGCCTAGCAGTCGGACCTTCCCCTTGGACATGCTGTCCAACGATACTTCATAGATTGAGGGAGTCTCCTTGGATTGATTGAGCCTCGCCCCCGCTTTGGGCGAGTGGTATCTTGGGCACTCTGGTGTGGGAGGTTTCCCCTTTTATGAGTGAGGATTTGGTTTGTCATTCCTTAAAGTGAGGAATTCATTGTGTAGTAGTTATTTCGCAACAGACATCTGAACCTGTTGTTTAGTCAAAAGGAGTGCTGGCAATCCTGGTTGCAATAAACCCCATTTTTGGATAGCAACTGCTGTTTGTTTTGTGGGTGCCTCCGTGACAGGGTGGTAGAGTCATGACAATAACTCCAAGGAACAACACAAAACAATTTATTGTTTTATTTATTGGTCTTCCCTGAGAACAATCAATAAATGGTGCAGATAAAGGTATTTTGGCAATAGAAGGTTATTTTCTTATCAATAACTTTAAGGTGCAATTAAGTATCAAGTAGAAGAAAAGAAAAAGTGAGTGGAAAGAGGAGGAGAGGAAAAAGTAGGGAGAAAGAGAGAGTAAGATAGAAAGATATCACCACCCTTGGATCCAGCAATGTCTCATGGGATCAATCCAAATCTTGAGTTCTCTCACGGTGGGTGCATACCGATCAGTATTTTACTGTCTCTTTATACCCTTGGGATATGGGAGGCATCCCCATAGAAAGCATAGACATAGTCCTAGTTTGCATGAGCTCCTTCTGGTGCAGTGTTTGCTATAGACCTCCATTGGTGCAGTCTCAGTGGCTAGCAGAAGAGACTAACTCAAGGAAAAGACATCAGCACACCTATAAAGAACTTGATTTATCTGCAAGGAGTCAGGGGAGGATGACAGAGACATTGAGAACTATGGAGAGGCATTGTGACATCTTCTCTCCAGACAGGCCTTTCTCATTCTCTGTCCAGATCTTATCACCACACAAGGTTTGAAATGTCAGCAGTCAGGCTCCTATAGGGTGCTGCAGCTCCATGCCCCCGGGTCCAACCAGTTGCAATGCTGAACATGAGTTCCTAGTAAACTTATGCACACAAAACACACATATATACCATGTATATATATATATATATATATATATATACAGGGCCAGCCACAGAGATCACAGTCATGCACAGAGTACACACATGAACACAGACAGAACCAACCACCTCATCCTACGGACCTCTTTGGCTGAGCACAATAAAGGTCCATTAATGGGAAATATGTGTGCGTATATACACATACCTATATATGTATATATATATAAATATGTGTGTCTACCGCTCCAGAAGGTGAGCTCAGGCACCCATTCTGTCCAGTATCTGCCCCTGAATTCCAGTCTCACCAGTTTCTGGCACCTCTACATAGGGGCCTCAGGGTCACAGCCCCACTCCAGTTACTGGTACAGTTTCACTCACGCATGCATGCACACACGCTTACGAATAGCTGGATGAGATTCCTCTGGTTCCCTAGTAGTCAACTGCCTCCATATCACACCCTTAGAGGCACACATAAAGATCTTGCCCTTTGCCCCGCAGTCTCTTTGGCAGATGATTGGGACTCCTTTGATTGCTGCCCTGTAGCCAGCTCCTCCAGTGGTCTTCCCTTAGAGTCACACACACTTGTTTGGCTCTTCGCCGGCATCAGATCTCTTCACTGGCACACTTCTACTCATTGGTCAGTCCTGCTTGATTTTCAATAGTGATTGAACATGCCCTCACACACTGACACTCACTTGAAAACATTTTGCTTCCTAACTGGGCATTACTCTTCTACAATTCAATGTGGGATAGGAAAATTTTCTTTCTCTCTCATCATCCTTGATGCTGCACAGTCTGCTGACCTCTCTCCACAGCTCCCCTGTTTGGCATCACAGATCACGAGCATTCACATCCTACAGGAAGGAACACATTGACTCTGATCTTGAGCAAAGCCATAGAAATATAGCCCCAGACCTTCAGAGCTGCATTTATCCTTAGAGTTCCAACTGGGTCAAGGCAACTAGCGTTGTAGTGACAGTTGCTACAGTAGCTGCCAAGGACTGTGTCCTGTGCTGCATCAGCACCAGGAAGCATAAGCTCTTGTGAACTGTGTTATTAGCTCTCTCCTGTGTGCCCTTCTGTGCAAAGTGCTGCATAAAATGCTGTGCAGGTTGAACTTCTCTGTAATTTTTATCCAGATGACCTTCAGAGGTCCTTTAACAAAGTAAATAATTATTTGGTGCTATGATTCTTTATCTGCAAGAACAATTTTATCCACCATAATGGCCCTACCTGAAATACCTTTTATCTAGTCATCTTAATATAACAGTTTGCAGACTCAGGATTTGTAGATTGCTTTGTAGGCTCATATCTCACACAAACAAAAAAAGCCAAACAGCCTAGCAAAATCAAATGTGTTGTGACTCCTTGTTTTTTCTATATTCCCTGTAAAGGGAAAAAAATAAAAATAATAAAAAAAAAAAGATTTCTGAATTAATAGCAGGAGGATATGACTATATCAGACCAAACAACTGTAAATGAGAAATTGGATAATGGCTATTGCAAAGAATGAATGGTCAAAATATTTCGAAACTTTATTTTTTCATGAGATGTGTGTATTGGAGAGTACAAAAGTCCTGAGGTATTTCAAGATTCATTGATTTGATGGAATATGGCTTATAGAAAGAATACATTTCAGAAACATATATTCTTCGAGGAAGAGAGGGGAAAATATTTTTGAAGGTGTTGAGGCAAGATTCTAGGCATTTTAGCTAGTGAGATTAAATTTGTCATGGAATTTAGGATGTTTGACTAGACATAATGTAAAATATATAATTAAAATCTGGTCATTTTTATGAGGGTTATTTAGATCTTTTTTTTTTTCTTTTTCTTTTTTTTTTTTTTTTCTTGAGGCAGTAGGATTTATTTTGTTAATTTTGGAAAACTAGGGTTTATTTAATCCATGCACATGGTAAATATAATCTTTCCATTTACCACATTGAGAAGCTAATAGACAGAAAAGTAAGTTTGAAGACAGTTCCCTAATGAAATTTCACCTTGGGGAAAAAAAAGATATCACCTATCTCAAATGATTAAAATACAATTAGAGTAAATACTAAGATGAAATTAGAATGTCCTGTCTCCTTCCTGGATGAATGTGCCTTTTTGAATCTCAGTCCATAGAAGTATTATTTATAGTCAGTCACATATTATCTATATAGGGAAAGCATATACATTTTCCGCAGCTAAGTCACAATGCTTCTACTTTGCAAATTGATTTGTTTGTGGAAAATACCTCTAAAGTTAATTTAAATAAAATTTACTGGCATCTTTTAGTGTCAATACATTCGATGATGAATGATACATTGCATTTTATACATGTAATCATATCTTAAATCTGACCCACGTCGTATTAAAATCAATGGGATCTTTTATTATTTTAGCAGACTAAAATGGAAGACTTGTGGTTCAGATCCAGTCAGGAGCTAAGCAGCACATATCCCTTCCCCCCACACCCAATAGGAAGGAGAAGAGAGAGAAAATTGCAAAACCCTTTGGGTTGAGATAAGAAGGATTTATTATGAAAACACAGAAGAAGTAAACAGTAATAACAACAGTAATGAAACACTATATAAAACAAAGCTATATCTGTGGACCGAACTGTGATACCTGAGACCAAGAGTGGAATCTCGTTCTTACACAGCAGGCATGGTGCCAGTATGGTGTTGAATATCCTATTGGCTGGTTTGATTGTCTATCCTGGCTGTGGCTCCCTCCCAGCTTCTGGCAAAAATTAACCTAACCAAACCCAGAACAAAGACAAAGCTGTAAGCAGAGAGGACTACAGAAAAATACATAATTTGCAGTTACTAAGGAAAATGGAGAACAAACAAATCTACACAAAGAAGCCCAGTGTTTGGATAACAGACTTACTGCAATTTTAGACCTTGATTTTATCAAAGAACTTTTAATCAATGATAATGTACTCCAATAATGAGATCCTTTCTTCAGGAATCAAGACTGCAAAGTACTGGCTGTGGGACACTGCCAGTGTTTTTCATTCTTGAATATGGAGCAGTGGATTTTGAAGATGTGGTCTCCTTTAGAATGCAAGATGATTCTGTACATTATGTTTCTTTTTTTCTCATTACTCTCATCCTCAGATCAATAATGTTCACAAATGTAATTTATTTCTCTCTCCATTTATGAGTAGACAGTTTTTTTGGCTTGGGTTTCAATAGATAAATTTTCATATATGATTAAGCTACTCAGGTGAAAAATTATTGGTCAAATAACAACAAGAAAAATTCCGGACAAAGCAAGACCAGACTAGGTCAGGATGCTTCTCAAGCCATGGAGATTCCACAGCCTCTTGTGGCAACCCATTCCATTATTTGAGTTCCTTAACCATAAGATTTTTTCCTTATATCTGATCAGACCTCTCCAGTCTTGCAACTTGTGTTCTATTTTAAATTATATAGTTTTGCTTTAATAGGCAGAATAGTCACATTTTTTTTTATATCATTTAATCAAAATTGTAGATCTTCAACAATGCTTTAATAAATTCATAGATATATTCTGCATGCATTTTTTATTTGATGAGTAATGAGATATATGCCATATGCATAGTATTTTAAGGCAAGACTGTTGGAAAAAATAGGGTGTTGAGAGAATATTTACAGTAAAGCATAACTATTATAATGACATTTAGTTGTGAACTTAACAGTAAAGTGACTTTCACACCCTGAGATTTTGGTTGAGAACTCAATGTCTTGTCTACTGCATGAGCTAATTAATCAAGAAAAACAACTTTTCTACACACTCTATAGGACATCTCCGGTTCTTCTTGCTGAGAAAGAATTTGTCTTTGTAGGCATATCACACTTACCATGAACAGTGTGATAGCTGCAGTTGATGGACAAGTAATTTTCTGCAAATTCAAAACAGTGTGACTCTAAGATACTTGCAAACTTTTTTTTTTTTGTGCTGTAATGAACCACAGAAAGGAAGCAAGGAAGGTGGATATTGAGTATGTTTTAACATTGTTAAATGTGTAAAGGCAAAACCTGCATTTTTCACTAATTTGTCGACAAGCAATGCTTTATGCTGTGGTGAAGTTGTAAATTTTCTTGTTCAGGTTACAGTCAGGAAATGTGTAAGCTTTGCATTCTTTATGAACTCACCACCACTACCAAACAGTAGAATACTCTAGAGGTACAGAATTAGGCAAGTAATTAAGCCACTAACTAGGACCTGGCTTGATGTGAAGTTAACTGAACAGGAAATGAAAAACTACTCATGACATAAGAAATTTTTGGATGTAATAAGTAACAGTGCAACAGCTGGCAAATATTAATGATTGTGCTACAAAGGATGGTCAGATTTTGCAGGTCCTTAGGAAGCAGCTATGTGAGAACTGACTAAATATCACAGATTGCTGGCAGGGGACACTGGGGACCTTTATAGAAGTACAATTTTCTGAAGCCAACAGCACCTTGATAACCAGGTCAGTAATGCCATAAAGGTCAGAGATTGCCTTAATAATGCAATTAGAAAATTTGGGTCCAGATCATAGCAAAAGTGAGACTAAAGGGGAAAAATAAAGTGGGAGTTGAATGTTTGAGAGGAGACTAAGGAGGAGAAAGGGAGCTATGAGGACAGTTAGAAGGAATGTTAAGAAATGGGAAAGGGATAACAAGTTATGTAATCACTGCTGTCTGGGGTTACACATTGGGAAGCCCTGGTTTTGATCTCCACAGCCTAAACCAGGGCAATAAACCAGGCTTTGTCTGACTGTACATGTTTCCACAGGCAGAAGGGACAGACAACAAAGTACTAATACACCCAGACATCTCATTACCAGGGTATTGGTGCCCATTTCAGTCTGAGCAACATTGCTTCCTAAAAAAAGTTAACTGCAGATAAATCAGCAAATAGAACCTCTTAGTTCATAAAAACTGCAGAGCACTTTTAAAGGGTTTGGACAGGGGGAAGGGGAATGCTCCAGATATTCCATTAATGGAAATCTGTAAACAAATATAATATCTGGTAAGTATAGGAAAAATATAGTTGACTTTATATTAAAGGAATTGGGCAGATAACTTCTTCACATTTCTTTGAGGACTGTTTTTTTCATAACTATTAATATTCTTGTATATTTTTTAATAAGAAATTAGACCTAGTATAAGTAGGTATTTCATGCCTGTCCACTCTTTTCCTTATAAATGTTACTTCAATTTTCATCGAACGCGTGCATTTCTATGGTATAATCTAAAAATTAATTACAGCATTTCAGCAAACATTTACCTGCTGAAGCACAACTTCATTGATTTATCAGCAGGACTATATAATAGAAGATGGAAAGACTCACATGGGAGTATCAATAGCATGGCAGTGAAGAATACTCTTGTTTTCTGCCTGTAACGTCTTTGTCCTGAAATACCACATATAAATAAGACCCAGATAAACAAAGTACAGATTTAATTTTTTTTTTTTCTGTCGCTACAGTGAGCTTTTCTTTTTTTTTTATTTTTGTTTTTCAAGCACAACCTGTTATGCAATAAACTTTCTCACTATCTTCACAGAGATTTCCTGACATTTTTTTTTCTTTTTCTGTGCGTCATTATAATTTTGGAGGTATTCTATTCCAGCTTTCCTTCTTCACCCACACTTCAATGAAAGGGTGTCAGAGAACAACCCTTGGTCACATTAGAAGTGCTTTTGAGCTTTTCTGGAAATTATCATAGTTAACATCAATACAAACAAGAATTTTTGTTAACATTTTGAGGGATCAGAAGCCTGTCAGAAGAATTTCAGAGTGAAATTGAAATCAGTATGTTTCCAATATAACTGAAGCACAGTTTTCAACCTGTTATTGAAGATCAATAGCAAAAACAGTAGTACAATTCCAGTACCTTAAGTTTATAATCACCTGTCAGCAAGAAAAGTTGAAGGCTACAGAAATTACCAGCTTTTTTTTTCTTAATTCTTTTTCACTGAGCTCTTTCAAAACCTTTGTTACTTCAAATAGTTTTCCTAAGCAGTTTTTCTTAAGAACTCACTTCCCCACTGGCTCTCCTCACCAAAACAAAAATAAATAAAATAATCAAAGTCAGTTACTCTTTAGAGGCTTCTTGGGAGCATGTGTGTGCATGGTTCCTGTTTACAGGGACGATTCTCATTTTAAATTTCTTACCTTAGTGGTGGTAAATTGTTTTCTGATTCCTTCATAAGTTTTTGTGTGTTATTTAGTTCCCTTTTGTAAACATACTGATCTCCTGCTTCTTTATTGGGTGCAGGTGTCCAGCTATTGATAGTGGGGGGCTGCAGGGTGACCTCTATGAGGAAAGGCCAAGACTGCCCTGTACTGGACACAGTCAGCTCCTACTTTCTTCAGTAGATTCACTGCAGGGCATGGCTGAGCCCTGCAGCCATGTTGGTGGCACCTCAGGAAAAGCATATTTAAGAAAGGGTGAAAAATGCTGCCTGACAGTAAGGAGTGAGTGAAAATGCAAAACAGTCTTGATGATACCAAGGTCAGTGAAGAAGGAGGGTGAGGAGGTGCTCCAGGAGGTAGAGCAGAGATTCCCCTGCAGCCTATGGAGAAGTCCATAGTGGTGCAGATTGTCCTTTGGCAGCCTGTGACTGTCCTTTGGCAGCCACATTGGAGCAGATATCCGCAATACAGCTTGTGGAGTACCATATATCAGAGCAGGCTGATGATGTACACTGTAGGAAGCTGCAGTCTGTGGAGAACCCATGCAGAATCAGGATCCTGGTAGGAGCTGAGGCCCATGTGAAGGAGCCCATGTAGGAGTAGGTTTGCTGGCAGGACTTGCGACCTCAGGGGCAACCCATCCTGAAGCAGTCTGTTCCTGAGGGACTACACCCCATGGAGAGGACTCACGCTGCAGTGGTTTTTAAAGGACTGCAACTTATGGGAGGGACCCTACACTGAAACAGGGTAACAGCATGAGGAGGATGGGGCAGAAGAAATGAACTGTTATGAGCTGACTGCAACCCCCGTTTCCATCTCCCTGCACTGCCCAGCAGGAGGAAGTACGAAAAATGGGAATAGAAGAGTGAAGTTGGTCCTGGGAAGAAATGAGACATAGGGAGAAGGTGTTTTTTCTTTTTTGTTTTTTTCTCACTGCCCTACTCTGTTTTCAATTAGTAGCAAAATAAGTTATTTATTCCCCAAGTCAACTCCGTTTTGCCTGTGACAGCAACTGGTAAGTGATCTTCCTGTACCTATCTCAACCCATGGGCTTTTTCATCTTATTTTCTCCCGTTGCTCTGTTGAGGACAGTGAGTGAGGGCATGGCTGGTGGACATTTGACAGCCAGTCAAGGTTAATTCATCACACTTGCATATATGTAGAAATTTTCTAACTTATCTAAATAAATAAATAAAATCAAATAAATACTTTTAACTTTCTTATTGAATATGGTATCCTTCCTTCTGGATTTCAGTTTTATTAGGAGTTCAGAGGGATCAAGAACAGGTAGATATAATGTAGAAATATGAATGCTATCTTCTCTAGTTCAACTATTTCCCTGCAAGTTATACATGGAACATAAATATCCTAATAAGGGAAACAGGAGCTACATGCACAAGCTCAATCATATCTAAACATCTGAGTTAGTTTAACTAGTGAGTTTTCTTAAATTCTTTGATATCTTAAGGCACCCAATATCCATCCAGAATTTCTCTGCTTTTTTTTTGTTATAGAACTAGTGGCAAAAAAACTGATTTAATTATGCTACAATTGATTTATTTTTTTAAAAGTTTTTTATTATGTTCTATTACTCTTGGAAAATTACTTGAATATATCAAATAGCCAATGACCACCCTTTAATTATATCTTTAATTAATCTTAATTTCAAAAAACATTTGAACAAGAAGGAGAGAAAACTGCTCTAAACCAATAAAGTATATGCATATGCTATTTTTCTGTTAAGGTAGAAACCTGAATCTCGAAAGGATCATTTTCCCCAAAATCTAATGCCTTTTTTCCTGCTATGCATTTTAGCCTTTACACAGTGGCAATAAATGAACTAATTCCCTTCAACTCTTCCACCTCTCAGAATGGCTTTTATAACTCATAGTTTTCTTTCAACTTCTTATCCACTCTGACAGAACAAATATTATAGCTCACTGGAAAGAGAACAAAACAGAAAAAAAAACCCCTCACCAAAGCCCTCAAATTTATTTCTAGTTTTTTTTAAAAAAGGGTCTTGAGAATCTTCTGAAATAAATGGTGTGTCATGGGTGATATAAGAGGAAGTGGTATCCAATGGTGACACTTCTATTCTTATGCTCTTGGGCATCCTCTTTGACACTTGAATCCATGTACAAAGTGTTGGAATTACTGATCTGCAATGAACTCCCTGAAGGGGAAAAAAACAGTCCATTTTTATATTCCAACTGAAAATTTGAACCAAATCTCTTCTCAGTACCATAATTCTATTAACATTAGGTGATCTTCTATTAACTTATTCTACACAATGAGAAACGAGAGTCAGACTCCTTGTCGCTGACAAACTTTTTAAAGTAGTAGCTGAAAGAGAATAGGCCCTTTGGGTGACAGCAAAATTAACAAACCCTGATGCGTACATGTGGAACAAATTCCTTATGTGTCCTCAGAATCATCGTTATACAGTTTCTCAGTAGAGCAATTTCTTCTAATATTCTTGCAATTTAACAACTAGTTATACATCCTTTATCCTATCCTAAGGCATAAAAGCTTCTTGATGGGAAAATTACAGCAGTTTGATTTTTTGTCTGTTTTGCGGGTTTTTTTGTGTGTTATTTTTTCCCTCTTCACTGAGCATTTTGTAACCTATGTAGGAAATACAAAATTCAGGCTAGGAATTCAGACTAAAAAAGATGAAAACAGTGTTACCCTTTTTCAAGTTATAATTTGCATCCCAGAGTAAGATGCTCACAGAGCTTAATCTGGTAGATTCTTTGGACCTGTGAATATCTATTTTCAATATATATGATATAGTTAACCATACCAAATTCACTTGTAGTAACCTTTCCCTCCTACTACTGCCTTCATGAGTAGGTCCAAACACCTGCAATAAAGCAGTTCTATTCAGAAAATGAGTGTTTAGTTTCTTAAGTAATTTATTTCTCCTCAAAGACTCATCTGGCCTACTCATTTGGTTTCAGATGAAGTTAATTTTCTTCCTAGTAGCTTACGCAGTGCTGTGTTGTGGATTTAGGATGAGAATGATGTTGAGACACTGATGTTTTAGTTGTTGCTGAGCAGTACTTACACTAAGTCAAGAACTTTTCAGCTTCTCATGCTACCCTGCCAGTGAGTGGGCTGGTTGTGCATGAGAAGCTGGAGGGGGACACAGCCATGACAGCTGATCCCAACTTCCCAAAGGGATATTTGATACCATATGACATCATATTGAACAATAAAACGGGGGGAGTTGGCTCAGGGTTGGCAGCCCACTGCTTAGAGACTGGCTGTGCATTGGTCAGCAGGCGGTGAGCAATTGCGTTGTGCATCAATTGTTTTGAATGTTCTTTTATCATTACTATTTTTTTCTCTTCCTTTTCTGTCCTATCAATCTGTCTTTATTTCAACCCACATTTTAACATTTTTCCGATTCTCTCCCTCATCCTTTTGGAGGGTAGAGAATGAGTGGCTGTGTGGCCACACAAAACACGCAGGCACCCACAAAACAAACGGCAGCTGCTATTCAAAATGGGGGTTTATTGCAACCAGGGTTGCCCAGCACTCCTTCTGACCAAATACAAGCTCATGAGAATTTTTAATATCCTTGAGATATTCAAACTAGCATATTCTTATTGCTATATCTCCTAAACACATTTCAGGTCTTCTTTAAGGTTAAACAACTGTTAAAGAAGACCAACAGATATCTGCTCCAAAGCTATACAATTACAAACGGCAGGGTGTGTGAGATAGTATGGGCAAGTACCTAGGACAGTGGGATATGCCCAATGTTTTGAAATTTCAGCCCTGAACAATTACAGAATCCTGCAAAGCTATTAAAATATTTTTAAAAGTATGCTGTCGCACTGGCAATTCTAGAGAGATACAAATCACTGCAACATGCTGGAGCCTGGCTCGTGTCTGCTGAGCCCTGTTCAACACTATTCAGTAAGCTCAAGGGGAAGACAAGGTTTCTGGATGTGACGGCAAAACATTAGGCACTGTGGACACTCCAACTCTGGCAACAGGCACAAGAGCTACTCCAACCCTGGCAACAGGCACTGTCACTACTCCAGCTGTCATGACAAGCAGTGCAGCTGAAACACAGAACCAATCCATGCTGATATCAGTCACCCTTATACACAAGAATAAATACTGGGTGTGAAAATCAGCTTGTTTAGTAAGGGAAGAAACTCCTACTAAGAAGGGGAAGGAGGAAGAAGTGGATGAGGCAGGCAACTCCCAACCAGGGCCTTCATGAGAAGAGGAGAAGGAAGAGGCAGAACTCATAAACAAGGAGATAACTGCTTGATCCCTAATCCTGAGTGAGCTGCTAGATAGGTGAAAAATTTTCAAGTATGTCCAAGTGGGCACATTGTCACCTGGTTGCTCTGATGCTGGGATATTGGGGCCAGTAGCCTGGAATTAGAGGGTAGGGAAGCCAAGCAGCTGGGATCCCTTTCTAGGAAAGAGAGCATTGACAAAGTGATTGGAAAAGATGCACAAGCTGTGTGGCAGTTAGTTCCCAGCTGGTGTTAAACCACGATACCTGCATTTGAAAGAGTTTTGCAAGATTTCAGAAAATAATTGTTTTCACTCTTTTCTGGTGTATAAAAGAGAGCTGTAGAGAAACCCAGGAATAATCTGCATGGACTGGCTTTGCGGAATGATTGCTCCACCTTAATTCTATCAATTTCTTAAACCAGCAGGTACTGTCTATCTGGAGTCCACCTGCTGTGTGAGGGGTTGTATAATGACACAAATGAAAAACAGCCAGATACTGGTCACAATTGTCTAGCGCAGGCTTCTTTGTAGACAATATGTCTCATGCTTTTTTTACAGCATCTGTAAATACTTTGAAGCTAAAACTGCAAGCTGTTGTTCAGAATGAAAAAATAAATGTGAAGCCAATGGTTAAGAAACATGTCAATCTGCAGTCAATAAATGAAGCCACTGGGTAGAGGAGCCAATGCAAATTCGAACTACAGGAATGCCTCAGTCACAAACTGTAAGTATTGTATCTGGGCTTAAAATAATGATTCATTCAAGAACATTTAACCTTGGTTTCTCTGCTGGCATAATGAATTAAAAATAGGTTTGATGTTGAGTTTTATGATTTGTGCTGGGAAATGGACTGAGACTACCAATTCATTCCTCATTAATCATTGAAAGGTAATTACTTTCAGCTACTATCATGTGGACTGGACTTGAACCAATGTCTTCACGGCTAAAAAGGAGTGCACTTTCTAAACAAATACCAGGGTCAAAATTCTTATTATTTTTATTAGTTTTCATTTTATCATGCACAAGGCACCTGGATAATACATTTTGAAACACATAGTTGAACACATAGAAGATTAAGATGCAAAGTTTTAGTCCTTACCAGAATACTGAAGACAAAGTTGGGGTTTTGGGGTTGTTTTTTTGTTTATTTGTTGCTGTTTTGCTGGTTTGTTTGTCCGTTTTGGGGTTGTTTTTTGTTTGTTTGTTTTTACTTTTCTGTTTGTTTTTAATTTACTAATATCTTAATTTTAGGTCTACAGACATAGATGACTACTATGTAAGCAGATAGTTAATTTTTTTTTTATACTACCACAGTCTAGAATGCACTTAACAAATTACTGTGTCACTTTTTTTCCAAAATCCATTGCAATATTGTGTGGTCCGTTGTTTAATTAGTTTATTTGAATTGGTGTAATACTCATCAACAGAAACAGGAAGCCTCTGTTTCTAATGTGCAAGGAAAGGATGGCAGGATTTTCTTGGTCTTGTAAACAGAATTCCTGATGTTTACGATAAACAAATAGATCATGATACATTGTAAAATAAAGGATTAGTTCTACTTTAAACAAGGAAGTCCTCCAGTATTAGATTTTGAACAAGATTTTCGTACAAACAGCATGAAAAAGACTACTAAAATTTTTCTAGCAAGGTGACAGACATTTTATTTCAATGATGCTAAAGCGAATCAAATGAAGACATAGTTTAAATAGGTAAGTCGCAGAAAATCCTATGCAGGAAAAGTCATCAAATTCTGTAGCAATGCCAATGACATTGATGAAAAGTTTGCATTTGAGGAGAGATGTAGAACATCCAAGCTCAAAAATCATCAACATTGAAATGACCTTTTTTGTCTGAAAGATATTCCACTTCCAGTATAATTTCCACACATATACTGCCCCAGGTTGCTACAGAGAATTGAAAATAGTATTGTATAAAGAGATGCAGTGCCACCATACGCCCAGCAGGCTTAAAGCTGTTGAAAACTTGGCCTGTGGAAATCATTAGAGTAAAACACGTTTTAGATCATCCTGAATGAGCAGCAGCAATAATAGAACAGCTATGGTCTCAAGATGCCGAAGTGCAATTTTCTCTTTGTTACAAACTATAATTGGTGTATATATTAGTATTTGCAACTTGCAAGGAAAAGAAATATTGCCTGCTATTGGCTTCACAAATATTTGAAACTGCTTTTCATCCTTTGCTTTCATGAAGGGTATGATATTCAGGTTTCATGGACCAGAAGGAAAGAAGTATGATATTGTTCTTGGAAAACTAAATATTCCCCTAGCTAGAAGGACTGCAGCCAGGAATCTTTCCCAAGGACAAAATTAGAGATGCTTGTGCATTTATCTGTGAGAGGATTTTCTATAAAGTGTACCTCTTCTCTACAGATGGCACAGAACGTAATTAATTAATTCCTAGTACTAAAATGAAGGAACATTTATCCAAGACATTAATAAATAGCATGCAGAATTGATGCATTGCCAGTTTGTTTCAGTTTATTTTTGAATGATATACTGCCTTTTCATAAATACACAATCATTAGTAAAAAGCATTAAACAAATGCACAGAAATGAAAACAATTCTGTTTGACGAATTGGTTATGCTTGAGGCAAACACAAGGGTTGGGGTTTTCGTTATTTTTTATTTTTTAAATAGAACAATAGTATTCCTGTTAGTTTCATTTTCATGTAAGCATTTTCCTGATTGCCTTCCACAATATGCTTTTACAAGTAATAAGGGAAAATAATGCTGTAGCTTTAATAATTGCTTTCATGATTTGTGCAACAGGTATTACACTAAAGCAGAGTTTTTAAACCATATTTTCCTTCTTTACTTTCCTCTCTAAATTGCCAATAATTTATGGTACCTTCATTACATATTTCTTAGAACGTTAGCAAAGGTACAGAAATTTGCTTTTGTCGAAATACTCAGCTGGCAACAGATTTCATTATTGTGAAGCAATCCCAAATCAGACAAAAATCTAGCCTCACAGAAAAGCAGAAAAATTTCACTCTTCAAAATGTTAAATCATGTGTGCATCTGTTGTGTTAATTATATTCATGAGCTTAAGGTGGTCAGAATATAACACTTCAAATAAAATACAGCAGCATTCATCTGCTGTATGTCCAGGAGTCACACTATGTTCATTTGCTACCAAGCCACAGATTGTAGAACCTATACAGCAGCAATAGAATTAGTATGATATGAAATTCAGTTGTTCAGAGACATGTTCTGAACCATGAAACCATAACCATTACATTCCAGCACTCCTGCCACTTTGCCTTCCTAGGCCCAGAGGGAAAGAAAAAAAAAAAAAAAAAAAATGAAGTCAATGACTAGTATATATGAAATTAAAAACTTCAGGCTTTTAATCCAAAGAAAATATTTCTCTGGAACGGGCTTTTAATTTATTTGTTTGTTTTCAACTGAAAAGACAAAGAATAGCTAGATTTGAAAGACTGAGTTCTTGAGTTCTGAATGACATATGAGTTTTTCTGCATTAAAAGGGACTTTAGTGCTCTTAAGGATTATGAGTCTTTCCTTCACTTTTCATTATTTAAGGTTCTGTCCCCGAAGTCCATTCTTATAGTGAAGACTCTTTACAGCCTGATCCAAAGGACAGTTCAATGAATGTAGTTTAGAAGAATTATATTCCATTTTCTGCTATGCTCAAGATCTTCTGATCACTTTCCCCAAACATTACAATTTCCTTTATTAGAATGTTTGATATACCATTTGTTAAACTGTTTTCTAAAAGAGTTCATATTTTTATAAAAAAATGAATATATGTGGCTTTACTGCTTTTGTGCTGTACTTCATGACTTTCTTAGTGAATGTCTTTCCTCCTCCGCTGACTTATAAATTGCATGAAGGATATGATAACTTTGTTAAAGTTATTTTTTTTTTTCTTTTGTAACTGAAAAATGGAGCTCTTAGAGCCCTGATCCTTTGTATATGAGTGCTCTAATATAACTAACTCGTGAATAACATACCTGGAATGACAGCAATACAAGTAGTCAAAATCTGTGTTTAAGAGACTTGCTAAGTAAGTTCCCCTAATAACCATAATTAACATAGCTTTTGAACTATTAAAAATTGTCATGTCACTATTATCTGTTCTCAAAAACTGTTTCATGCTTTCTCTATTGCGTAATATTTCTGTTTATTTCTGATGTGATACTGCACAGTAAAAACTCCGTCTGCAGAGTACAGAAGGATAGTATTTTATTCACTTTTGTTTCTTTCTGGAAAATAAATTAGCAATTTTAAAACAGAAAGAGGAAAGCCAACAAATATTAATATTTTATGAAGTCTGAAAATTCAATGTGGCATGGATTTAAATACTGGGGGTTTTTTGGATAAAATATCTCATATTAGGAATCCTGTTTTTGTAATAACTTCTAAATAACAAAGGCAGGAAAAGCAGAATTTTCACATTCATTTATTCTTAACAAATTGTAACTTTAATCTTATAGTCTACACAATAACGGTATTTTTTACTTCACTTTATTGCTCCTGAACACATGAAAATTTCTATTCTAATTTTTACCTGCATGTTCTTAACAACAGAGTTCTTCCTTTACTATGAATATTTCCTAATCAATGAAGATTCATTGATTATTCCTTTAATTTCTTTATTTGTGGTGGACTGACATTGGCTAACTACCAGACCCCACCTAGGCATCCTCTCATTCTCCCACTTCAACAGGACAGGGGAGAAAAGAGGTTGAAAAATCTCATGGTATGATAAAAATCAGGGAGATCACTTACTAGTTACTGTCATGGGAAAAACAGACTTGAGGAAAACTATTTTTTTCTTTTCTAAATTTTGTTAAAGCATTTTAAGAGTGGTTTCCTCAGTGGCTGGAGGTTAGACCCCCACTGACTCCAGTAGCTGATGCTGAGACCCCACTGACTCCAGTAGCTGACACCACAGGCCAGGGGTGCCACATTTCGGTCTGAGTCCTGGAGCTGGCACCATATTCCACTTACACACACACAGGTTTCACCAGTATCTGTAACTGATTCCTTGCAGCACTCATGCACATAGGATAGAGTGAGATTATGCAGAGAGATAGCCTCTCTCCCCCCACTGCCGTCCCCTGCTGCCAGCACTTGAGCACCTGTACTCCATACATGATTCTTTTGGTGTTTTAGACTTACCATTCACTTCCTAAAAACATTCTTATGTCCAGAATTTTTTTTTCATGACTTGAATTCATCATACTCACACTCTAGGAATTGGGCAGCTTCTTATATCAGTTAAACTATCAATTAATTCCTAAAGGAACAGAGGGAATTCTCATTGACTTCTAAACTGCAAAGACACAAGAGTTTCTATCCTTATTATGTTCATTTGTGCCATTTTTTTACACTCACTGTAAACCAGCAGGCAGGTCATATGCAAAGTCAAATTCAGGTGACCACTCCCAAATGCCTTTTTTAGAATAGAAACAACCTGTTTACAAACAGCCCCCCTTTGCCAATATCAAACCTGTTTCAACCCCACACTTCTAGTCTGGATGAATGAATTTCAAGTTGTCTAAAAATGACCAAAAGGTAGCTGACACTATTTCCCTTCAACAAGAGGTAGCCAGGAGAACTGAAGTCTTTGCTTTTTATGATGTCAATATACCTTACATAGCTACAGTCCCACATAACAATATGAATCACCATAATGTACTTTCTGAAGCCTCATCTGTGTCTGCAGCTCAGAGAATTGCCTGGTTTCCTGCCAATTTTCTGGATCTATCAATTATTTCTAACCACTTATTACCTCACTTTTTTTTTTTTTTTAAATTTCTGCACTGCTATCTTATATAATCTATGTCATCACTGTCTGATTCCTTAAATGAAGCAGAGATTTCAGAATATGTATAATATCACATTGGTAGGTGTTTACAGAAGTTTATCTACGCTTTTTTTTTTTCTTTTAAATTTAACCTCCATTAATTATATACAAAGTAATATATAATAAATCTCTGTTCTTCTGATTTACGTGAGAGCAAGCTTGCCCATCGTAGCTTCTTCACACAGTAGGAGGCAGTGCGATGTGGGTAACAGACACAGAAGTTGTTTTGACAGCAGTCAAGTGTAACAGACTATGCTGAGGGTGGAACAGAGGTTAGAGAAGACACCATAGCATTACTTCAAACTCCTGTGGGGATGTTCTAGTCACCTCTTATCAGCCATATCCTGTTTTATACTCAAATAAGGCTTTGTGGATATAAGATTGCCTCTCTCTCTACCTCCTCATTTCCCTTGCTCATACAGTCTACTGTGGAACCAAGAAGCCATTTCTCAGCAACAAGAGCGACGGGTGAGTGGAGAATGAGTCTCAGAGACAGCATGAATACAGTGAGGAAGGACTTGCAGAACCTCCCTTCTTCCACCCCCCCAAAAAAAAACCCAACAACAAAACAAAACAAAATAACAGCAACTAACCTACCAACCAAACAAAAAGCCATAAAAAATACAAGGTTTAAGAACCATCACCATAGACATTATAGGTAATTGGTATCTATAAGAATATGGCAGCATAGATGCCCTACATCTATAGGAGGTTGCTATTTGGGACAAAATAGCACTCATGTAGGACTTTGGGTTACCTAATTGCAATGTGAAATCCCCACAGTGGTGTAACTCAGATAAAAGTAAACATATATTGTTCTGAATGTTTGTTAAAGACTGACTTAGAATTTATAAACAGTTCTGACAGAGGGAAGAATACAGAATTTTCAGTCTTTAGAATAACCTCTGCTATGAGGAAGCCATAGTTTGGAACATGACATTTTTTAATAGTTCTGTAAGTGCATAAGTAATTTGGAGATGTTTTCTAAGAATCTGTCTAACCAAACACATATCTTGAAATTGAGGAGCAAAATTCTATGTATATAGAACTATCACTTGAGTCTTTGAAATACAGAACAATAGTTGTTGGGACTGTTGCTTCTTTCATTTGTTTGTTTTTGTTGTTTTGGTTTGGTTTTGGTGTTTGTGGGGTTTTGTTTTCATTTTTGTTTTTTTGGTTGTTGGTTTTTCTTTTTTTTTTTATTTCTGTAGAATAAATTATACTGCTTAAATTCTTGTCAAATATGTTGGGTAAAATCTTTACATAAAGATTCAGGCCAGATAATCTCTTTCTGAGAAAAAGGATGGACTACATGATTTTTTGAGATTTACAATATAATAATATCTTAATGTATTTTACATTAGGAAAAGATAATCAAGGAAAAAAAGAATGAACTGGTGGAAATCCTTGTTGATTAAACAATTTAATAATTTCCAAACTTATATAAAAATCTAATTATATTTTTATTAATAATAATTAGCAGGTTCAAAGAGAATTGTCATCATGTAATTAGCACACCAACTAATTGTCTGTTGATGGTTTTGCTGTGTAATCTTAATATCACCAATTTATGTGTCAAATAATTTATTTCCTTTTAGTATACTGTGAATAACAGTAATATAACAGAAATGACAGTGTGGTCTATATCTGTGATTTCATTGAACTTAAATATTTGTACATTAGGTAATTAAACTGCAGCAGAGATATACCCACAACTTCTCTATCTCACCGAGTGTAATCAGCTCTCATTACAGTAATGCTTGAGCATTAATGGCAGTTGTTATCAAGATTGTATATATACTTATTATGTCTCTTTATTCTCTTTCAAATATCCTAAACTTTCACTTATTAGATTTCAATATTCAGGCTTAGTCTTACGATGAATCATTTATTATGACTGAAAAAAAAAAAAAAAAAAAAAAAAAAAAAAAAAAAAAAAAAGCCAGAAAAAAATTTCCTCATAATGAAAATGAAACATCTAAACCTTGATATTTATTTTCAGAATTTATTCTTTTTATTTAATATGCTGAATATACAACTTCATGACCATGAAAACTATTTGTAATGGGATCACTTTCAAGAATTAATTTTACTTTTTTTTTTAATATCATTACAGTAAAAATAGTGCTGGATATTTAGGTATGAAATATGGAATATCTCTCACCTAAATATGGATATATGTAGTTGTGTATAACTCAGCTAAACAAAATAAGAAAAGTGGATTCTAATATAGAAATAAACAAAAGCTTTGATAATTTACATTTAAAAATTTGCATAAAGTTAAATCTTAGAAGTAAGATGAATTTAGGTTACTCACAGCATGCACGGTCACTGCGACACATAACTGATAAGGAACTCAATGTGTAACTTAATTCTAGAGTGAGCTAATTTTTAATATTATGGTAAACCTGTTGAAGAAACAAATAAAAGTAAGGGAGTACAATTTGAAAGCAACAAATGCAGCCTTCAACTGAGACGAAAATTTTTTTGAATACTGTTGCTCTAAGACTATCTAAGAGTGGCTGGAAAAACTTCGTATCTCCTACAGTTTAAGAATTTTCAGCATTTTCTGAACCAGAACAAAGATTAGTCAATTTGCGAACTGCCAGAAGTACATCCGTACACTCAAGAAGTCCCTTCAAGTAACTGGAAGACCTATCTGCAATATCTTTAAATAGAGGACCATACTAAATACCAGATTGCTATGGTTTCATTGCTTATCACATCCACAAATCACAGACATTGGACCAAATGCAAAGTATGTTTTTAATTTGTCATTCTGATGTATTATATTCTTGCTATTGATTCCAAGGCCAGAAATTTAACCATGAGTTTATGAAATTCTAAAAATTGCTACAATTTAAGCAATGAGTAGTATAATGAATAAGTAAGAGGAATAGATGCTAGCTCTCTTAAGATAGTTCATATTGTCATCCATTATTGTGTTCATAGTCTCATTCAATGTCAAGCACCTTCAATACAAGATCAGTACTTCATTGAGAAGCCTGTAGCTGACTACAAGGAGTCAATACTTTCAGCTCTCAATGGTCAGATTTCAAGATAAAGTTTCTCTGAACACTGAAAGGCTCTGGAGAAAAGTTTTTCATGTATAGTTTACTAAATTACTAGAATCCAGTTTCCAGCTCTCCCCAACATAAATTGTTCAATAACCAAATTCTCTCGAGAGAAGAGAAGGCTTTTGCTCCCAAGTTCTTCCTGCGCTTAAACAACCATCTCGTTACAAAAAAAACCCCCAAAAAACCAACATCAAGAACAACAAAAATTGCGTAGGTTAACTTTTTCACAGTGGCATCTCTGAAAATTAACACCAACAAAGTTACAGTCAGAAATTAGTGGAGGTCTGATGGAACACCATAAACATAAGACAGAACCATAAAAAAAGCAGACAGAATATTTGCATTGTAAAAAAAGAAGAAGGTGAATAGTTGTCTTCTTATTTATCATCTCTGACCAAAATCTGGGAACAATCTAACTTGTTTCTGGCATTCATTATGAAAGCTTTTGCTACCCAATAATTTTCATTAAATCTCTCTTAACCCATAGAAGTACATAAGCATGAAGAAACAATGTAATTTTAAGAAGTTTTATTGTACTGGAAACAGCTGAGTCTGTTTTTCATGCAGTCATTAAGACCTAATTAAAAACTCAGAACATCTTTTTCATATAATATCTTGTTAATCACTTAGGAGTAAATTGTGACTAAATGAATTAAAAAAAAAACACAAACCAACACCACAGTGGTTAAAAAGCTTCATAATTTACAAATTTATACTGTTCATGAATATGCTGTATAGTTAATCATATTGTTTACTACCACTTGTTCAATGAGGAGAAATTACGTGCTATTACATAAATTTCTAGTGTCTAAGACTTATTACTGTTTAGTAATCAAACTGACCATCTGCTTACTTACTAAAGTTTTCTTGGAATATGAGAACATTTTAAATGACAAACAAGCCAATAGAAAAAAACAGAAAAAAATATTTCTAAACGCATCCTCCCTGTCCATCAACAACATCGACAAGGTTTATATAAACTTGTGCACATATAGATTTTATGCTTTGTTTTTTTGTACTCTGTGAATAACTATTGCACGCTGATTCAAATAACTTGACAAGCATTTTTTCCAAAGTTTGAGTATGTTTAGAAAATCATTTTATGATTAAGACACCAAGCTATGAAAAATAAGCACTCAAATAAAATTCCCAATTTTCCTTCCTTTAATTTCATGCAAAATGAGTGAAGCTTTATTTATAAGAGTATTAGTTGATGAAATTCCTCATGGTGTATACAGTCAGTTCTGTGGTGGTGTTTAGAAACATCACAGATCCATAAAATACATTATCCAGTTAGGAAATACAAACAAAACTATGGCCACATAAAACTAAAAGTAACATTTAACAGGAGTAAATATAAACATAGAAATTAGAAAATGGATGGAATGCCAGTAACTGATATTTACCATCCGTACAGGTACTCTCCTGGGAACTAGTTGACAGTGCTAGAAAAAGACAAAATTTACAACACTGACAGTTATTTCTTACTGTCATATAAACCCCTCCAATTCACTGCCATTGCATACCTGGACTGCTGGGGAATATTTAGATTGTAGTAAAAGATAAAAGATAGAAATAAAATTTAAGAGAACGCAAAATAAGAAGATAATTATGAAGAAAAAAGTAATGAGTCAAATTGTGAACTGCATGCAACTTTTTAGCTTGGTGAATCAATATTAACCTTTTTCCATTTTTGCTAAAATATATGCCTATATTTATTATTTCTCTCTAAGCATTATTTCTCCAGTTAACATTCTTAAAATGAAACTCGTTATCTAAATTTACTGCAATCGTTTCATGATTTATGATAAGCAGAATTTTATTATATTAAATGAATTGAATGTTTTTTATCATTAAACCCCCCATATTCTCCTGTGATATTTACTTAAGTGGGCGAGGTCATTAAAAAAAGCTTCTTTATCAAGAGATTCAAAAAGCTAAGTAAAAGATATTATTTGTTTGGAATGAATGCTTTTTCTAATACACAATTCAAAATAAGTAAAACAGATATTTCAGAAACAAAACACACTCTGTATATTGGTAAATGAAAGCTAAAATCCTTTCAGAGAATGCATTATAGAGGAACTGTAATTGTATACGTAAAAATAATTTAGGTTTTGTATATATGACTGATATGAACCGTGAACATTCTTCAGGTTTTGTGTTGAAGAAATGCCTTCATTTCTTCCCCTCAAAAATAGATTTCCGATCTTTCAGTAAATAGACATGTAAGTACTATGCATCATGCATACAACCTATATGTTCAATAAAATGACACTAAAAAGATATACAAATGTTTTAATAAGCTGATGGCACTGAGCATCCCAGAGACCTTTCTATCTTTCATGAGGAGTTAGGTTTTCCTTCCTTTACCCTTCTCCATCTGATAAGTTTTTTTTATTATGTTTGCGTGGCAAGGTCTTGGTATGGGGGATGCTACAAGGATGGCTTCTGTGAGAACCTGCCAAAACCTTCCCCTCTGTCTGACAGAGCCAATGCTAACTGGCTCCAACATGGACCGGCCGCTGGGCAAGGCTGAGCCCATCTGCAATGATGGTAGTGCCTCTGTGAAAGAATATCTAAGAAAAATGTGCAACTGCAGACTGAGTGAGTGAAAATACATGAGAGAAACAACTCCTCAGACACCAAGATCAGTCAGGGAAAGAAGGGGAGGAGGTGCTCCAGGTGTCAGAGCAAAGATTGCCCTGCAGCCCATAATGAGATGCACAGTGAGGTAGGTTGTATCCTGCAGCACTTGGCGGTTAAGGGCGGAGCAGATATCACTTGCACCTGGAGCAGGTGAATGCCCAAAGGAGGCTGTGACCCTGTGAGAAGTCTGGAACAGGCTCTTGGCAGGACCTGTGAAGTCACAGAGACAGATGAGCCCACACTGGAGTAGATTGATGGCAGGACTTGTGACCTCATGGGGAATCCATGCTCCAGTGTTCTGTTCCTGACGGACTGAATCCCATGGAGAGGACCCACACTGGAGCAGTTCATGGAGAGCTGTAGCCTGCGGGAAGGACTCACACTGGAGAAGTTAATGGAGAACTGTGTCTCATGGGAGGGACCCCACACTGTAGCAGGGGAAGAGTGTGAAGAGTCCTCCCACCGAGGAGGAAAAAGCAGCAGAAACAATGTGTGATGTGTGACCATTATTCCCATTCCCTGTCCTCCTGTACCACTACTAAGGGAGAGATAATTCAGGAGAAACAATAATTTGTCAGTATCTGAGGTCATGTCTTGACGTTTTTCTAGACAACAGTTATTATGTTATCTAAGAGATGCAAGTTCTCCTCATGATATAAAATTTTTTTCATATAATCGTTTGAGTCTCTTTAACTGCAGCTAAAATCATTTATTTACATGCAGAAAAGCAAGGAGAGCTTCATTCTGACAAGTATTTATATTACCTAATCATAGATCTAAATTGGGAAATGTAAAGATCCCACTCTTTCCAAAACTAGATAGAGCCTGCATATGATTTAGACTTACTAACAAAAATAAAGCCAAAAAAAAAATATTTTGAGACATTTTTTATGGGAATAAATACATTAAAGACCGTAGGATACTAAACTACTATGGTGATGACTCTCGGAAAGAAGTCTATAAAGAGGAAAATAAATAGGAGAAAAACATTAAAGATTGCTTCTATTCCATGTCTGTGCAGTGTTCCCAACCAAAAAAAAGTAAAAAAAATTGCAAACATACATTACTTTTGACATCTTTTAGTTATTCTAAATATGTAAAAACCATTGACAATAATATTGATTGAAAAAAAATACCCCACACTTATTATATGGAATGGAATATTCATCATAATCATTACTAGACATTTATTATGCCTCACTTCAGAAATATGGAAAGTCACCTTATTTGATTTTTATATTCAGTTGCACACAAATATAATAAAGACCTTGCAGCACTTTGTATAATTATATATTTGTTACAAAGACTTTTAAAAAAAAGTCTTTGTTTCAAATATCATTATAATTAAATATGCATTCTTTCACTCAGTGAAACGATTTCTCGCTGAAATAATGGAAACAGATCTGCGGAAAACAAATTAATTAAAAACCTTTCTTCTTTAAAGTTTGCGTTATAATATGCGCCTAACAGCATGTATAATTAATACTATGTTAAAATCGTTTAACTTCACAAGAAATTGCAACAATTGCCATATTTACAAGAATCTTTTGGTCTTCTCTCATTTGTATGCATTTATTCTGTTAATTACAAACAGATGTATTAAATGTAATATGACAGAGGAGGTTTCTTTGTTTTGTGGTTTGATTTAATTATTTTTTTTTTTAAGTTTAACTTTGTCAGGTTTACACATAAAATTTGATTATTACTTAAATCAGCAAATATCTGGACATTATAAGTGTAAATTCTATAGTTTTCTTTTGTTTGCAGAAGATGTTTTTTCTTTTGTTCGCTTTTGTAATGAATGCAGTCTTTTGTAAAATCTCTGCTTCCTCTTTTTATTTTAGCATTAGATTCTCATCTCTTAATCTTCTTAGACTTGTGTATATCATCTGCAAGCACATACCATAGCCATGAAGCTCATACATTATTAAATAATAAATGCTAATAGATATGATATGTTGCTACTCCCTTGGATTAATGCCTCCTGGCAATTCTTTTACAGGTCTTAAAGTTTCAGGAGCTGTTCCCAAGTCATCATAACATTTTATGAAAAGGGATCAGCCATTTCTAAAATCATTACTGGCTTTGCAAAGAATAATGCACCTTGATAAATAATCCCCTCCTTTATTTTCGACATTATAAAACTCATGGCACACTGAAGCTTTGCTTTTAAAATTATTTTAGCATATCTGTGTCTAATCCAATGTGAGTTAAAATTCCACATTATCTGTCTGGGCAACGGGCACAGACTAGAACATAGGAAGTTCCAGCTATTTTCAAAACCTGCCTGGATGTGTTCCTGTACAACTTGATCTTGGCAAACCTACTTTAGCAGGGTTGGACTAGATGATCTCTAGAGGTCCTTTCCAACCCCTGCCTTCTGTGGGTCTGTGTCTGAATCTTTCTGATTGGCTCTAGAGGAATGTATAGAAATGAGTGTTTCCTCCAGTAATTCTGATTTCCAAAAGTTCCTCCTTTTTAAAATTTCTTTTTTTATTTTTTTTTTGTAATTAAATTGAAGGTTCCTGAATACAAAACAAAAAGACAAGTGAAAAACTGAATACTACTTATTTCAGATCAGCACACAAAATATTAGGTACAGGAAATAAAAAAAAAATTAATAATAACATCTTCTAAGTTGTTTCAGTAATACTCTGTGGATTTTGTAATGTGCTGCACCCCCAGACTGCTATAATTTTGTTATTAATATAGCTATCCTTTCAGGTCTTCCAGAGATTATACTTGCATGATATTCTTCTATTCTCATAATATTGGCTCAGGTTCAATAACAGGGACTACTAGGTTGTTTTCTAATCAAAGATTATTAACAAATATATTAAGTGATGTAAGAAGTCTAGCCCCTTCCTCCAGCCATTCTGATATAGGATCTCTCCTGAATGGCCACTGGCACATATACGCTGAGCACATATCCCAGAAACACACACACACAGGACATGGACATAACCATGACAATGACGGCCACAGATAATGCGCTGCCTCCAGCAGCACCCATATTCAAGACTCATATCAATGCGGTGTAGACAGCCCTGTCCTCTCCTCCTCTTGCCTGGCAGAGGCAGAAGGTCACTAGTGCAGCACACACACTACGCTCTCCAGGTTCACATGCACATTTGTGGATCCTCCAAAAGAGCTAAAAGAAGATTTAACAATAAGGTATAGGAAGACAGGACAGACGGAGGTGATCAGGCACAGAGCTCAGCCTGACGTGTTCTGATCAGTGCTATTTTACTTGTGACTGGCCCCTTTTTACACCACTTGCTGTCTACTGATCCCACTTTGTTCCTCTCCACTTCCCCTTCTGCATCTGCCTCCACAGGCCTGAACAACTCTTTCTAGTTCAGGATCCCATTGGTTTACAGTTTTATCAGTGGCAAAGTCCAGGTTGATCTTCCTGGAAGTGACGCTTGTAGTTTCACGATAGCCCATCAATTAGTGTAAGAGCTAAGGTTTGCATTTTGACATTGTCTCCATGTTTCCTTTGTAAGGTCTGTGTCTCTCACTGTTTCCCTTACAATTTCATCTTCTTTACCATCTTCCCCCAGCAAGTGGTAGGACCGGAGGAAACAGCCTCAAGTTGCAACAGGGGAGGTTTAGGTTGGACATTAGCAAAAATGTATTCACCAGAAGGTTTACTGAGCATTGGAAAGGGTGGTGCTTAGGAAGATGATTTAGTGATGCACTTGGTTGTGCTAGGTTAACAATTGGAGTCAATGATCTTAATGTTTTTTTTCCCAACCTAAATAATTCTATCATTCTATGATTCTAAGATTTATCCGTCAGGTTTGTGTCCCTATAAATTCTTGTTTATGGCTTCCTCCTTTTCTTATTATCCTTTGTTGCAGTGAAAAAGGTCCTTAACCAGATACCCCTAAAGGATTAACAGACACTCATACACTTACAAAATATTTTTGGTTAATGGGGTAAAATCTCTGTCAGGGTATTTCTATAGAAATATAGTTAAACTATGTTGATATTACATATTTTTGCAATCATATTCAATATATTCATTCAATGGGAGAAAAATCTAACACAATTGAGTTATTTAAGCTTTCATTTTTAGGAATATGCTGAAGTGTTTATAAGATCTCTCTTACATTTATGAGCTTTTTTTTAGTCTTATTCCTGTTTGTCGTCCGATTATGAATCCATCTTACATTTGAAGAAAATATCACAGAGTGATTCCCTTTTTATGTTGTATAAGCGCTTCCAAATGCTGATTTTGTCTCTGGCATTTTATACCACCTTTTTAGTTCCTCCCTTTTGAAAGGTGAATTATGAAGCACAACTTCCAGTATTTCAGAGTGAAAAATCCAGAACAATTTAACATGCATAAAAAAAATATATAGTCCAGAACCTCTCTAACATTTCTTCCTCACTACCATTAATTACATAAATTAGTGTCTAGTAACATTATAGTAAGGAGTTGCGATCATGTCTTCCACAGTCATATTCAAAGCAGCATTAATCATTCAAATAGCACAACCACAGTCACAGTGAGAGCTGAATAAGTCCTGCTTTCCTTACTTTACTCCCTTCTTTTTGCCAAAAATGTTGCACGAGATTGAGTTTTCCCTCATTTGGGTATGTTAGTCAGAAAGCTAAACCTGACTTTATCAAGCTACTTTGTCCTTTTATAGACATCAGAAATGAACAGATATTTTCAGTAACTGATTTATCTCACTGCAGAATAAACATCTGTGATGAAATACCTTCAGAAGGTACTTACTTCTCTCCAGCTAATACAGAAAAAGTCCATAAGTATTATCTCAGACTTAGAATAACACAGTTTAATACTTGATTTAAGGCTGTTGAGTACCTGCTATCAGAATTATGGTAATGTGCTCTGGGTAAATAGATGAAAAACAGGTGACCCTGTGTAAGAGTCGGTCCGAAGAACAGGAGCTACAGCCAAGTTTTCATCTACAGGGCACACATAATTGAAAAGGGAAAATAAAGTTCTAAACTTTCATAGCATAAATTATATTTCATTTGGTCCTATACAAATGGGTTTATTAGCAGAACTTCTTGTGTAAAACTGTTGTGTAAACACATTTTAGCCTATGAGTATTTACCAGTTTACTGTCACTTCACGCTGATAAAAGCTACACCTCATTCACTATTTGTGATTTAGTATGAGACTGATGGATTCAGTCACCTGCAACTGTTTGGTTTTTTGACTTCCACAGAAAAATTGCGTGTTAAGATTTCAAAATGATGTATGATTAAGACAACACAAAAATTCACAAGATCTTTAAAAAGGCAAGATCTTCATAAAGAGTTTATTTCTAAAAGTAAGCAAAAAACCTTCAGACCACAATTCTAATTTTAATATGAATCTTTAAATGAAACAGTAACGTTTTATGGTTTCTGCATTTAACTTCAGTATCTGTCAAAAGAAATTACTTTCTGTGTGTAAGTGAGTTTGAAATCTATTCTAGTATTTCAAGGAGAATTTTTGATCTAACTCTGTAACCAAAGTATCTATATATTTCTTCCTTTAAAAAAAAAAAAAAGATAGAAAAAATAGGTAAATTATAAATGCCTTAGTGTAGGTTTCGCTACATGTCTCGGTACCTAAAGATGCTCATCAAGACAATCTGGCTGCACAGAGCAGGATTCCAGGTGTCTGGAAGCAGGCTCCATAGCATCACTTGGGGTGTTGTGTGGAGCTCCACCTGGCCTGGAGCCACTGCACCAAGAAAGGACAGGGCTGATAGAACTGTGACACTGTTTTGCTAGGAGGTGTCAGGCTCTAGGAGACCTTCCAGATGGCACTGGGTATTTCTCTGTTTAGGAACTGAACTCTCTTGTCTTACCATCATTGACTTAGATTTATGATTTTCTGAGACTTTGAGGGGTTTTAAAAAATACTCTTTATCATGAATTACTGGGAAAATTAATATATTCTGTCCTGAGTTTGATATAATACATGGTGATATTCAACTAATAAATTCCAAATAGGAAAAATATGCATTTTGATGTGAGTCTACTGGAGTTGCATGGAGAATGAATGTTTTCTAAGAAAAAACAGATAGGAGAGTGAAATGTTTTCCTTCAATGGCCTCAGGTGAAAACTCCCAGAGAGAGAGCACAGAAGAACCCAGTGTACAGGTGACAACAAATGACCTCGCAATGAGGTCTGTATGGAACCTGTGTACCACAGGCTGACCTCTGCCTCCTCCCACTGACCCAAGGACTTGACTCTTGGCTCACACTCCGTGTGTTTTCATAGTACTCTGCAACTGGTTGCTTTCTGTGTTTTGAAAGCGTCACACCCCCATCACCTCAGAGCAGCCTCTCATTGGCTCACCATTTCATTACCATAAGGATGATATAGGTACACTTTCCATGTATCTCTATATCAAAATATCTTTCTCTCTCTCCGCATATATAAAGATCTAAAAACTCAGTGTAATAAGGAAAATGCCCAGGAGGTTTCTCCCAAAACTCCAGATAAATCAGAAGCAACAGCCAATGGCTCATGCATCAGAAAAAAATATTTCCAGGTCAGTTTCAGACAGAGAAGGCAGGTGGCACAGAGCTCCCCTTGTCCACAGCTGTGGGGAGTTTCTTCCGGTGGGACCACAGTGCGGTGGAGATGGAGGCTGCATGTGCTTCACTCTCCTGAGATCAGCGGCTTTGTCAAAAGACGCAAAAATCTCTGGCTGAGTGGCTGAGGGGGAAAGGATGGGAGTGTGCTGTGCTCTGGTCCTGTCTTTGTGTAAGCCTTCACCTGCAAAAGGCAGGAGAAGAAAGTAAGGGAGCAGCCACCAGGGCTCACCATGGGGACACCCTGCCCAGGGCTCTGTCAGATTCAGGATTGCTTAGCTTTTTGTCAGTGTTCTCATAGAAGGTAGCAGATCTCTCTAGTTAGGTTGGCGAGGACAGGAGCACACCACAGTCTGATTCTGTCCTTATGTGATCTCCTGTGTGCAAAAGGCAGAAGAAACAAAGGGGCAGCCACCCTGGCTCACTGTGGGCGCCCCCTGCCCAAGGCTCTGTCAGACTTGTGATTGCTTAGCTTTGTGTCAGTGTTTCCTGTAGAAGGCAGTGGATCTCTCTGGATGTGTGGCCAAAGACAGGAGCACATCATGGTCTGGTCCTGCCGTTGTGTGAGCCTCCGGCTCTGGAAGACAAAGGAGGAGCAGCCACCATCTGTTGTGCCACAGCAACCTCTGTCTCCCAGTCATGGCCTAGCAGCCGTGCCCCCCCATCCCTGACCTCTCACCTCAGCCCTCACTCACCCGCCTGCTCGCCTCCAGTCTGGCCCAGCTCACTGCTCACCCTTTTGGTACCTGTCCTGAGTGGCTCCTGTCACCAGTGCACTGGGGCCTGGCAACCAGCACAGCAACAATCTTGTCTGCTCTGCCACAGCCATCTCATCACCGGGGGTTCCAGAACTGTGGAAGGCCCAGACTGTGGCTGCCCAGGGAAAAAGAGTAGCTGCTCTTCTACCTTTTAAGTGCATTGGGGTTGACAAATCCCACAACTCAGGCCCATGGGGAAAACCACCCACTCCTGTCTGTGTGAGGACAGTCTCTTGCTTGGGGCTGTTGTCATCTCACAACTACTCACTGTCCTGTCCCATTCCACCTTCCCTGGTCCTCCCCCTTGCTGGCAGGGTCTGGGCAGAGTGAAATGGAGATCAGTAAGAGGGTGCACACCAATAAATGTGGGATCTAATCACCGGGGAGCAATTCAGGTGTTTAACACACTGGCCTAGTGCCGCTTGGTCTCTCTTACACCAGTAGCCTATGGATATACATGACACTGGCAGAGAGGATACAGGATCTAGGGAAAATGCATGCCTCTCTAGATGAGTCAGAAGGGATACATGACAGCATCTCACATTGCACTAAACTGTTGTTTTAGTCTTAATTGTAACTTCTGGAAGTCCACTGTCTCCATATATTTGATCTAAACACAGAAATCACAACTGATTTTCCTCCTTTAACTCTGTCATCTTTCAATATACTGTCTTTTGTCAGGTTTGTTTTTACATGCAAATATTCTTATAAACTCTTGTTATTGGTTCATTTGCAAAACAAGTAAACAAGCATTGTTTTTAGAAGCTGTACCTAATGCTTTTTACCCTTCCAGGGCATTTCTTCCCCTTCTGGCTTGCATGGATGAATAAAGGAAACCGGTAAGATCTTCAGAGTTGTATTCCACTTCTTCCTGCTGCTTGTAAGCAGTGAAGAATCTGAAAAACCATAGAATGCTGTATCAGGGAAATGCTTTTGTTAAGATGTGTTTTTAAGAACTAATTATGTGAGAACATGGAGCTACTACTCCAGAAATATAGCTCATGCTGCAAATAATAGTAATGAGAAGTAGAGTTTATAACGCTATCTGATTTATCTTAGCTTTTCAGAAATGCAAGTGTAGTAGATTTGTAGAACAGTTTTGGGGGTACTGACTATGATTGACTGCCAACTCAACATTTTTCAAGTTTGTGCACAACATTTGTCAATTTTAGAAGACACCACAGTATGTCCAATTTTGGCATCATACTATCATTCAAACCAGCATTTTTAAAGGAAAAATACTGCCTGCAGGAGGTATAGGTCTGGCCTATTAGAAAGGAATTCTGTAACTTCATGAGGATTTTTACACTATGTGATGCAATTTGAATAAAAATCTGAGTTTTTGATTATGCAATCTTCATCAAATAAATTTTACTTGCTAACGCATCCTATTAAATCTTAGGTAGAACCTAGAAAAAAAAAATTGCGAAAAAGAGCTGCAAAATTTAATCCTATTGGATCCCTTTGTCCACTGGCTGGCTTGGGCGTGATTAATTAACCATAATACAAAGGAAAACAATATAAAACCAAACCACATGTTTAATTTTGAAATATAAGATGTAATTAACCAGAATAGGAGTATTCATAAATATTTGTCTCTCCATAAAATTTTTTTTAGGATTTTTTTATTTATTATTATTTCAGAGAGGAAATACCTTTAATGTTAATTAATTGATGTTAATTTTCTTGTCTGGCATGCAGTTTATTTCACTTTCTTTAAAAATGGGAATGCCAGTGGTTCACTTATCTGCATCTTCCAAACCATTTATCTTTAAGCAATGAAAAAAAAAATGTTCTCTGTTTGTCCAAGGCAAGTGACAATCTAAAATCTCCTAAATATCAATTTATACAGTATTTTAACACTCGCCAGCATTTGAGGTATGTAGTCATTCTATTCCATGAGGCCATTTTGCATTTCCAAGCAAGTTAAATTTTTATCCAAACCATGATTTTATAGCATATTATGTTTACCCACATGGAAGGTGATTTGCCAGTGCTAAGAAAATATATATATATTTTTTTTTTTCTAATGAGTTGCTCAATATTAGACAAAGATCAGCCAATAACAATTGACTTAGATAGGACAGAAAGGAAAAAAAAACTCCATTTGACTAGTAAATTACATCAGCTTGACTAATTATATCAAGTCATTTCTTCCAAAATTTCCAAACTTACCTCATATATACTGTTCCTTGTTGTGCCAACACTGTATTTATCTGTTGATATAAGGAAAATAAACACTGCTAATTTTTGAGGCTAGAATTCCAAAGAAGCCATCCATGTACAGAAGTTATTAGATAAAAATAAAATTTGAAGCAAAACTGACAGTTTAATGCATTTGTAAGAGTGAACAAGGCATGCAGGTTAGGAAAAAAAGTGTGTTTGGTTTATTAATAAGTCTTTTAGCACTTTCTTTACATAAACAAATCTTGGTTCTGAGCCCTTGGGTTTTTTTCTCTAACACTGTTTCTTTTAAATGTTGACAGAAATGATAAGACATTATATCATTGTCTCATGGTTCCATTGCTTCCAGAAGTCCAAAACTCCTGCCCAGAGTTCAAGTCTTCAGTGATTGTGTACATGTACATAAAAAGGATAACTCAACAATTTCAAGTACAAGACAGATAAGGTATAATCTTGAGTACTGTCTGACCCACTTTTAGGTTACTTCTGCACTCTATTCAAATTCCAATTAGCCATTGGATGGTTCTGTTCCATTTGACTCTAAGACAAAACTCCATCATAGTTATCTTGAAGAACCTCTTCCAAAGGCCATGACGTTTAAGAACATATTGGATATTATTTCTTTATTCTATTTTATCACAGCTCCTGAATGTACAAACACAGGATGATAACAGGTATCCATGAGAGTATGTTCAAATATATATGAGTACTTTGTGCAGTTTTGGGCTCCTCAATATAAGAAAGTAATCCAGAGGAGGGTTATCAAGATGGTAAAAGGCCTCGAGGGCATGACCTAGAGGTTTTTCACCTTGGAGAAGAAAAGACTGGGGGGTGACCTCATTGCAATTTACAACTTCCTCAAGGGGGCCCACGGAGGAGGAGGTGCTGATCTCCCCTCCCTGGTGACTATTGACAGGACATGAGGAAATGGAATGAAGCTGAGTCAGGGGAAGTTTAGACTGAACATTAGGAAAACACTCTTGACTGAGAGGGTGGTCAGTCACTTGAACAGGTTTCCCAGGAAAGAGGTCAAAGCATCAAACCTGTAAAAATTCAAGGAGTGTCTAGATGATGATCTTAGTCATATGGTTTAATTTCAGGTAGTCCTGCAAGGAGCAGGGGATTGGACTTGGTGATACTTATGGGTTCCTTCCAGCTTGAGATATTTTATGATTCTATGAACTGTACATAGTCAGTTACTGATCATCAAAAAATGCATCTTTGAGAGTTGGACAGAATTGTTCTTGGGGCTTAAAAAAGAGAATTAGGGAAAAAGAACAACTCTATATGTTCTGCATGTATATGTATTACCTCAAATTTAGAAAAAAAGAAAAGAAAAATTGATAACAGGAAGGTATAAAAACCAGTTACAACGGCTGTCAAGCGGAGTTAAAAATTTAACAAAAATTAGGCAACTGTGATGGATCTGTTTTGAAACCATGGTAACAGTAATGGAGAGTCTCTGAGAACAGAATGTTGTGATATCTATTGTGCTTTGAAGCTATTGTTCAAAACAGATTCAAACAAGAACTGTAGCTGAATGTGAAGTTCATCAAAAACTTGGTGGTGGTTGATAGGATGGAGAAATAACCTCTAGTTAACTTAGCTAATTATAATACTAAGACCACACCTCTAGGAGGAGCTTTTGCATGTAAATGTAGGACTGCCTTATTATAATGACTTAGGTGGGAGTAAGGACATGCATAAATGAACTTTTGTTGTTTAAGCACAGGTAACCAATCATCTGCTTTTCAGTGACTTCATTATTAATATTCTGTATAAAAACTTCATAGAATCATAGAAAGGCTTGAGTTGGAAGGGACTTTAAAGATCATCTAGTTCCAACCGCCGTGCCATGGGCAGGGACATTTCTCACTAGACCAAATGTTTCACAGCCTCACCTAGCTTTATCTTAAATATTTCCAGGGATGAGATGTCCAAAACTTCTCTAGGCAACCCATTCCAGTGTCTCACCATACTCTTACTAAAGAACTTCTTCCTAATGTCTAATTTAAGTATACCTTGCTATAGTTTAAAACTATTGCCCCTCATCCTATCACCACATGCTTTTATAAAATTCCCCTCTCCATCTTTTCTGTAGGCTGCCTTCAGGTACTGGAAGGCCTTTGTAAGGTCTCCCCAAAGCCTTCTCTTCTCCAGGCTGAACAGACCCAACTCCCTCAGCCTGTCCTCACAGGAGAGGTGCTCCAGCCCTTTCATCTTCTCTGTGGCCCTCTTCTGGACCCTCTCCAACAGATTCATGTCCTTCTTGTGTTGGGGGCTCCAGAGCTGCATCCAGTACTCAAGGCCACCTTGTTTCTTGAAAGATGTACTGATTGTGTTAGATACCTGTCATTCTATTCTGAAGAACAGAAATAAAGACAATTATGTCAAGTCACCGTGTTGAATGGCATCCTGCACACTGTGCAAAAACCCCTTATTAGAGATGATACAACCTCTACATAAAGTGATGCAAATGAAGATCTGAGAATGTCATGGTTTAAGGTCAGGGCAGTCTGCTAGACCTATGACAGACCTTCTCTGTTAACCCCTCTCCTCTTCCAAAGCAGAAGAGAAAGGAAATAAGGGAGAGAGAATTATCGATTAGAAAAGAAAACTAGAGTAGTTTTAATGAAAAAAAAAAAAAAAAAAGTAATATATACATTAAATAAAAAAGCAGTATCAAACCTACTGCCCCTGATGGCAGTTACATCGCCATCACCACTGATGCTGTGGAGCAGGCATTGGGGAAGTCCCGGACTGGACTGAGTTGCAGACAGGAACCAGATTCTGGAGCTAGATTCTGGAGCTGGAGACAGGAACACACAGATCAGATTAGAAGGTAGAACAGTCCTATTCAGACACCAACTACTGAAGAAGAGAACTTAACCTTTCTGCTCCCTCAGCTTTATAGTGACTATGATGTATATGGGATGGAATACCTTGTTGGTCAGTTTAGGATCACCTGTGCTGGCAGGTGCAGCCTTTTACTTTCTGCACCCCCAATGTGATATAAAAGATTTAGCATACTGGTAGTATCTTCTATCACTAGTAGTATCACTAGTGGTATAATTGCTAGGAGCAGGCACTGCCTGTGAAAACATGCCATTAACTTCAGAAAGTGGAGTTAGTTAGAAAACACTGAGCTGAAAAGTAAAATCATTGAACAGAATTGTTCTAATTCAAAGCAGGACAGAGAAAAAGGATTTATCCTAGCAGTGTCTTCCTCCAGTTAAGGGCACTGCACATAATCAACACTGCTATTTAAATATCAGCAGGTCTCCCTTCACCTCCGTAGAAAGTTGCCATTACTTTTTGATTCTCCATACACCCCTATACAGATAGGTCTCCTGATTGGTTTCTGGAAATATTTTTGTTGATGATGCTACTTTATAAAGAATCAAAATCCTGGAACTTTTCCAGAACAAGGTTTAAAAAGGTTACTAAACTCTAAGAATTTAAAGCCTTTGTAGCCACAGTTAAGACTGAAATGTTATATTTAAAATCTTTTTCCTAACCTAACTTAAATAACAATCTTGTAAGCAACTAGCAAGTTCCTAGTAAGGTATTACTTGTTGTGTACATCAAAAGACCACAATAAGAAATTAAACCACATTTTAAGCAAATAAAATAGTAACAAAAAATAACTCCAAACAATAATGTGGTTAATATAACTATAGGAAATTACCTCAGTGACATTTATAACAGAGATTTATTGTAAAAGCAATTTACTTCTAAAGTTAGAAACCAAAGTTAGAAACTAAAGTCATGGTACTAAAAAGAATAATAATGTGCAGGGTATTGTAAAAAACAAAGGCTGAGAATAATACAGAGTCATTTATAATATTACATTCCAGATATTTCCAACATTTTGAATTGCCTCCAGGACAATACTGCAGTTCGAATTATTAAGGTGTTCGAAGCATAGGATCTGTCTTTCAGTAATTTATACAGCATCTGGTTTAATAAGTCTGTTTGGGAGTAAGAGTCTATAAATGTCATCAGGATAAATTACTGGTGGAATGTTAACTTCAGTACTGGTCCTGTAAGATAGTGTCCATGAGCTGATAATGAAGATTAAAATCCCTTTCTTCTGCTTGAATGTAGAAACCTGGAATTTGAATCAGAGACATATTGTGAGTAATACTGAGCACCTGAAATTCTCACTGATCACAGCACTTCTTCCAAGAAAAATCAGAATCAAATCCCCATTCAACTGAGGTTACTGAAAGTTGCCATTGAGTGCCATGTTATCAGAATTTGTCCCATAATAGAAGTTGACATGATAGTTCAATTTAAGAAAAGATACTTCTAAAATGTGTGGGAAATAGAGGCACACATAATAGAGCTCCACATAACAAATCTACTATTTTCCTTTATTCAGCCTAATGATTTCCATTATATCCTTAGTTGATAGAATCCATTTCAAAAACCAATAATCTCTTGAAATCCACTGAGCCACAAATTAGTCATTAGAGAAAATTTTCAGAGATCATTACCTTTTCCATAGATTTTAGCTTTTCATTTCCTGAATACCCACATCTAATGTTGTTCATAATAAGAACAGGGTAGATTATTCAGTTACAAAAGAATGATTCTAATATAATTCAAGCTATTCACTTGTTTATTAAAACTGCTGTATTTTTATTAAAGGTCAACCCTGTATCACTTTTAACCTTGAATTTATGACCTCATATACTATTAGATTGTAATGAAAAGACAAATGGCATCAACACTGCATTGTGTGCCACATTAATGAGGCATACAGTTAACATTTTCTATAGGAGGAATTTATTGTTTTTCTAAACCAGTAAAACACTGTCACACACACAAACACACACACACACACACACACAAGCATAATTTCCATCACAGAAGGGGAAGTAAGGAGAGCAGTTCCTTTCTTTTAACATGTTTATTTGGGTTGGATTTTCTTTTTCCTCAGTTATACCTTAAGAGTCCAGGCTTTTTGAATAGAAAGTTGGAATGAGGTCATCTGACTTCTGGTTTGGTTCAGAAACATTTAGTCCACATAGAAAATTAGAAGATGACAGAAATCTGAAGTATTTCAGGGAAACATTCATCAAAGAAATTTTAAAACAAACTTGAGTACAACAGAATTTAAAAGACTTTAGGGGAATCTAGTCTTGACATAACAAGCAGTATTAGGAAAAACTGTTCTGCATAGATTAGAAGATGCTGAAATTAGTTATCGAATTATAAGAATCATTCATAATCCTTCAGGTCTCCCATACTTGCATGACTAAATATTTATTCCTTCATAGTAAAGAGTAGAAAAGTTTTGCCAGGTAAGTTGCCAAAGTACATCCTTTCTACAAGCAACAAAGTAATAACAATCACAGCTGTGCAATCACTTGCAATGATTTATGTGCCATGACTACATCGCTGTGTTGTTCACTGTATGCTTATACTGTCTAAATTGGCAATTAGTTTCTGAGGATAAGTATAGAGCAACAGGGAGTTGAACACTGGTAAGGCCATCTCTGCAAACTATGTAAGGACAGCATAGAGCAATTTGGTTTAAAACCTTAGAGTCATCCTCCACTGAACCTGAAAGGCTTTGATCAGGATAGGTTTAGACCTTGATAGATGATAAGATTAAATCTGTGGCAATGCTTGACAGTCTTTTGAAGAGAAGTCTGATGGTTAAAGAGAAAAGCTGCAGAGCTTGTGGGGAAATTTGTCTGATATTCACCACTGGCATGAGGACATCACAGGAGAAATTGTAAACCATTTATATACATATAGATGATTTAATCTTTTCTCTTTTCATCATTCTGTTTCCACTTTTAATACTTTTATTTTATTTTGTTTTTTTTAAGAAAACAACCATGTGTTCCTGCATTCTTGAAGGAAAGACCCAAGTATGTTGAACTAATTGCATCTCACAGGAAAATAGATAGTAGACAGGGCATGTGGCCTATCACTTCTTGTATGAATAGAGGAATTGCTTATGTCTCTCTGTCAGTGTTATGTGGTGATAACTCAGGTCATAGCTTAGATGGATTAATTTAGAAATCTGAAAATATAAGAGGTGCAGTCAATTTTGACAGCCCCATGGCAGTACCTCATTTATGTAGCTATGCAATGTGTCAAAACTTACTCTTTCTCAGATATATAA
>VWZK01020998.1:2013-17538 GCA_013396935.1 Baryphthengus martii | reverse complement strand
ACTTTCAAGTAAAATACGATTTAACAAATTTACATAATAAGATTGTATATCACGCCCTCACACAAAAACCGTAAATTGCTTCAAGCTTACTGTAAGTTATCCTAACATAGTTACATAGTAACCAATGACATTTTCGCTAGAGGTAACTTGTAGCAAGCTTTAATAAACTCTCATGAATCTCAAAAGGGACTGGCAGGCATTTCTAACTGAGGTAGAGACTCAGTGGCTGTGGTAATCAAGCTGTTTAGAGACACTATACACACAAGGTAATTTCATCATGTTGTGAAAGTCTTCTTAGGACTTCTGAAAACCGATTTTAAAGAATATTGGTTTACATAAAGCAATGTAGGTAGGTTTGGGTTTCACAGAATCATAGAATAGCTTGGGCTGAAAGGGACGCAACAAACATGAGTATATCATCTATATGTATAGTTATACTGATTCTATTATAACAGAATACTGAAGTAATTTAACCTGAAAATACATCTGCAATACATTCAGCAAGTCTATCAACTTTATTTCACTGCATATATATCACAGAGCATTTCAAACACTACAGTGAAATTACAAGATGCTTCCTCTATCATATCTGAGGGAGTTTTTTTGAGGGGGTTGTTTGAGGGGTTTTTTTAACATTGAAGATTGAGGAGTACCTTAGAAGCCACCTTCAACTTTCAGTGGATTTATACTTGTCTGAAAAGAATATTTGAAAATGCTTTTAATATCATCATATAACTGCTTCATCTTTAGCTGCAGTCATTCTGTATGTGTCAGCTATTTAAAAAGAGGGACGCCACCAAAGAAGACAACGTGAACTCTTACACTGATCTCTATTTATGTAAAGTTTGGCCTTATTTTCTTCAATGCTACATTAACTCAAGTTCAGAGGAAAATAACTTCCTTGTTTGTGTAAGAAACCCTTAAACTACACATATATAATTTCTCACAACAAAGGTCAAATGCATCACCTGAATATTGGCTGCCAATCTTTATGTAGAAATAGCTATTTATGTAATTTCAGCTGGTATTTTATAAACTTTATGGAAGATAAGTATGAAACTTTACCATTTTGCTTTTGTGGCTATCTTTAAGATGTTTTTTGAGAGTAGACAAAAGATGAATTAAATATTATTTGTAATTTACTACTGCCTTGTGTACATACTCACCTGCACCACACAAACACACACTTCGATCTAGACATTTGAAATCCAGAGAGTAGATACAATTTGGAAAAAAAAATAATTACTCTAAGAGCGATCAAACATTGGAATAAGCTACTCAGAGAGGGTGGTTGGAGGAACTCTTTCCTCAAATGCAAAAGAAATACAACAAGAAAAGGCTCTGATCAGTCAAATTTCGTTGAACCTGCTTTGAATAAGGGGTTGGTCTAGACAAACTCTGGAGGTCCTTTCCAACCTCAACTATTCTGTAATTCTATGATTCTATATACCACAAATCCTTAGTCTCACAACTTTTCCTGTGTAGGAAAAAAAAATTTCTATGTTAAAAATTAATTCCTCTGGAATCCTTCAAAAAGATTTGGTCCAAGGATAAGACAGATTTCCAGCTGATCTTTCAGATATGACTTCTTGGGTATGACTTCCTCCAAGTCCTGAAATAATACTACATTGAGAAGTTGTGACCCTTTATGAGTGACAGCCATGCATTAGGTATGTATACTGCCCTAAGCAAGGTCTTGTGAACACCTTACTACTAATAAGAAATTCTGCGGTTGTCAATACATCACATAAGTCTATGTTAGACAGGCATTGCGTTCTTCTGTAACCTGTCACTGGAATTATTTATACACCTTTGTATAAGCAGCTGCTTTCACTTTCATGACCCCAACAACTTTCTCCCTTGTAAAAATGAAGTAAAAGACTCAGTAAAAATCTCAAAAATACCTAGCAACCTAAAATAATTTATTTTCCTTACTTGTCCAATCATAACAGCACTATTCGCATAGGAAAGGATGACAATGTTTTCACAGACTGCTTCTACAAAAACCCAGCTTTGTCCTACTCAAAGTATATTAATGAAAGCGTGATATTATCCACACTATCTCATTCTGTTTCTTTATCTCTTTCTATCTACATATGTAAACATGTTGACAAGAAGGACGTAAAGAAAGAGACAGATATATATGTAGTATATATTTTCTTGTCTTCAGAGCTTTCCAGGAAAAAAAAAAATCTCTATTACATTTAATTTTATTTTCAATCTTTTCCTCAGCTGGATAGCTGGGATACCTGCTCATGTAATGAACAGTAATATCAATCCCACTTCATACTGATACTCATCCTATGGTAAAACCTCACTGTTCCCTGATTTGCTGGTGTATTCAAGCATCCTACTGTTAAGGTTGTCTTGTTATGTACGTGAGGAAACAACCTTTCATTTGTTAGCACTATAAAACATGGTGGTGTTCATTTATTGGTTTATTTGAACCATAGAAAAATTAATTTAAAAATGTAAAGATTTACCTACTCTCCTATACTTGCATAAGGTAAGGTGGTCAAAAGACTACTACATCCAGTAAAAAAAAAAAACAACAACAACAAAAAAACAACAACAAAAAACCCAAACAAACAAACAAAACCAACAAAAATAAAACCAAAAAAAACAACCCCTGTAATTTCCCAGAGAAATCTTCAAGTATTCTAGGCAATAGTGGCAAACTCCCACTAATCCATACAATCCAGATTAGTTTTAATTTGCTATTTATTCAGACTAGTGGATGTGATGAAAATATTTATCTTTTCCATGCAATATTGTGGGGGTTTTTTGCTTGCTTTTGTTTCCCTTTGGAAGTAAAACAAATAAACAAAAAAAAAACAAACAACAAACAAGTAATAAAATAAAACAGACAAGCACTGAAATAAATGTAATAAATATTTATATTACAATGACTGCAAAAACATCGGAACTCTTGTATTTTTTTCAACTAGTGAATTCCTTCTAGTGTAAGGAAAGTGCTCTTCACTGATTTGGAAGACCTTTAAATTAATTCACATTAGTGCTGTAGGCACTGCCTTCCTAGTTTAGGAGTCCTAAATTATGAAGTCTAGGCTTTCCTTTGTAGTTTTAGTTTTTTTAATTGCTTTTCAGAAGCACTTCATTCTCCATTTCTTAGAAAGGAATCCAGGAATCTAGGTAAAGAGGGTGTGCTTTACACTAGAAAACATACTGGGGATTTTTTCCTTCCATGATGACCAGCAGTCTACTCTCCACAAGACTTCCATGAAGAGAACCCCAGCAACCAGAACATTTGCCTTCAAGCCCAGGTTAGATGTTGTTCATATTGACAGTATAGATACAGCTTTTGTACTTTGATTGTCCATTATAAAATAAAGAGAATAATATTTATTTTCTCCATAGAGGAATCTTGAAGATACAGATTTAAGATTGTGAGACAACTAGACCTTGCATTGAAGAAGCTCAGTGAGGAGTGGCAGCACACTAC
Source organism: Baryphthengus martii (assembly GCA_013396935.1). Taxonomy (NCBI): domain Eukaryota; kingdom Metazoa; phylum Chordata; class Aves; order Coraciiformes; family Momotidae; genus Baryphthengus; species Baryphthengus martii. The sequence continues at coordinate 14,075 of VWZK01020998.1, read as the reverse complement.
TAACTGCAAAGTTAATCCACTATAGTCCCTCTCCTCATTCTACTCTGTTTTTCTTGTGAAGTCAACTTTCTTTTACTTCCCATCCCTCAGATGCACTTTAAATTTTTCTAATGACTTTCCACTCATGTTGAATTTGTGTAGTAGTATTAATAGTGGTAATTTCTTAAATTTCACACTATGTTTCCCCCTAAGTCAACCCAAGATGGCTAGTATACAATTGTCATTAAAAGCAGACTTAGATAGCAGAGCTTTGGAAACAACCCTAGAGAACTTGAACTAGATGATGTTTCCATGAAGAATTTGTTCAAGACAGGCTAAAACAGAGCTCATTGGTGAGATATTTCAGGCAATATGTGTGGACTGAGCTGTGAGGCTCCTGCAGTCATTATTCATTGCAGTTTTTAGGGTTTCATTCACATAAATAATCACTCATCCCTGAGTTTACAGCTATACCCTCCAGATAAGCTCAGCTGGTCATCAGAAGTTCAGTGTGTGGTAATATTAAGGAGAAAGAAATATAAGTATATCTTCTTCTGGGAGATTATTCCATGTAAAATCGTTGAATGGGAGTGTGTGTGCTTGTGTGCATCCCAGGTTAAAGAGAGTATAAAAAAAACCCATTTTCCAAGTTTCAGAAAAAGATATTATAGATTAAATAGACAAGTTACACACTTTATAGACAAGTGTGCACCATAAATACGCCATGTATTTTCTCTTTTTTTGTTTTCTTACTATCTTTGTGAAATTGACTGAGAAAACATATTCTGACTAAAGAAGAAAAAACCTTAAGCCCTGTAAGGGGTGACAACTTTTGAAAGCTCTATGTGTTACTTTTACTGATTAGTTCTCTTTTTATTTTCTAAATAATTTAGTTAGTTCTCCAAAATCATAGCAGGTATATAGTTCATTTGTTTGGCTGAATTTAAAATCCTTGCCACGTAAGTTCAAAGTTTAAAAAAACAGTTAAGTGATATGAAACTTTTCTCTTGTCTGTTGACCAGGACTTTCTGGAATATTTTCTCTCAGCTAATATTGGTGACTGTACAGTTTCAACCTAACAGAAAAATATGGAAAACTTGGCCGTTGACAGAAACTATACAAAGTTTATTCTTTCCAGGTAAACATACGTGTTTCATTGATCTGTTATCGCTATACTGTTAAAAGGCCACTGAAAGGCCATTGCTTCAAGACAAGAGGCAGGGAGCAGAAACACTCCATCTGAATACAAGAAAATATCCTTTTACCATAAGGCTGACTAGCACTGGCACAAAGAAGTTGTGAAGTCTCCTTGGAGACATTCCAAACCCTGCTGGAAATTGTCCTGAGCAGCCTACTCTAGGTAAACCTACATGAGCTGGGTGATTGGACTCAATGATTTCCAGAGGTTCCTACCAACCTCAGCTGTTCTGTGAATCTGTGAAAATCTTCAGAGATTTACTAATCATGTCACTGTATCAATGCATAGCTGGAAAAATTACTTCTGGAGAAATAAAAACCTGATGCTCTCTTCCATTGCTCCTCCAGATGTCTCTCTATACTTCCAAAGGTATCTTTTGGACAATCCAAATCCCATTGTTTATGGGAAAGGAAGTGTACAATACTCTTGTTAGAATGATTTCAAGTACAAGGAGAGACAATATATGCACATCCAGAGGTCACAGCTCTTCCTACAAAATTTTACTTGCTGAAACTCAGCAATTCAGTTGCTTACTTAGCCTTAAAGTTTGACATCGCCTGTCGCATTTCATTGGTTTAAAAGTGTAAGCATTTTTCTCTTCACACCTTGAAGTAGTAAATCAAAATCTAAAACGTTTTAAAAAATTGAATGCAACAATTGCCAAAAGTTCTACTGAAGTACTTGAAAAATTTAGATAATTTCTAATTTCCTGCATTTATTTTTTTTATCTTAAATGAGGTTATATTTTGTAGAATAAACTAAAAAAACCCAACATTTTTCCTTCAAACTTAAAATAAAAAATATTAAAATGTTATAGGAGGATCATTTTCAACATTTTTTTTTCCATAAATTACTTTGAAATGTTTCCATGACTGCTTCCAATGATTCTGCAGTTCCCCAAAAAAATCAGCCTAGGCCTTTAACAAAACTGCAACATAAAGTTTCCCAACAATTTCTCCAACTATTTGTTACCATCTCATGTCTCCATCTCATCTGTAGGAGGGCTCTATGCTATTAGGAATATTTTGACTCTAGTAAGCAAAATCCGTATCACAGGTTTAGCATTCAAGGAGAGCTGGTAGTCTTGTCCTCTGTTCCTAAGAAGCTGTGACAGATGCCACTCCCTACAAATCATCTCAACTCAACCTGGGATGTAACATCAGATTCTTAGGTGTTGCTTCAAATATTCATCAAGTTTGTAGTACAATTTCAGTAGCTCCCTCATCTGGACGGTGTAGATGAGGGTGCTCAATTGTCCATTCAAAGTGCTTAAAGAATTATGGATGAAAAGCATATGAAAAAGTGAGATACCCTTTCTGTTAGAATTCAGACAACTAAGGCAAGTTTTTCATTCTTTATTTGCAAATTCAATTCTAAAACTTCCTATGTTTATATTACAGAAATCAAATCACACATATCAGAAACTTCAAAGTTCCATATATTTGATTTTAACCATTAGCCTGTTAAGCAATATTCTACAGAGTTAGCTCTGATTCCATTCCGAACTGCAAACCTTGTTAGCTACAATGTTTTGTTGTGGTTTTATCCTTCATTTGTATTTGTTGTTTTTTTCTTCTCTCTTCACTTCACCTATTTATTACAAAGCATCTCACTTTTTTTCTAATTTATGCGTAGTTGTGACCAGCCTCAAAATGTCATTAAGTTGATAGATCACACTTTAGATTAAGTTTGTCAAATAAAAGTGTAATTTAGATCCAATAAAACAGTTATTACTGCTTTTAATTAGGAAAAGCAGGAGTCAGGTCTGTCTGAGAGACATTCCTAGACATAATCATGCAGAGAGCCAGGCTATGTGTTTTTTCATTCAAGTAGAGTCACTGATTATTACAGCAGTTCATTCAAATTCAGCTGAGGGTGCATTCGTCTGTCAGCAGAACAAACCTCAATTAAAGAAAAGAAAGATATTTGGAAATTATAGTTTCAAGTGTTCAGCAGATCTCGAGGTTTAGTTGATTGTAATAGCGCTGTCTCAGATTTAATAAATGTGTAGTGTCCCCTTTGAAAGTGGTTACAGATGCATTCTTGCAACATCCAAGATCACACAATTGGGATGAAGACTAATATCGATCAGTCTAAAAGCAATGGATTTTTTTTTCCTCCAGTTGGTTAGACACACATGTCAGTCCCTGAGTAACATTATCTGTTCATAGCTGTCAGTTTAAAAAGTAAAGGTAAACACAGGAACAATTTTCAGTCATCAAAAAGGGAGACGCAACTGGAAGAGCAAGCTTAAATTCCATCTGGTATGCAATATATAGGATATTACTGGATATACAGGATATACTTGGATATGTAAAATATAACTGTGGCAATTGCAAAATATCTGCACTTGATAAGTCTGCTTCTGCTGAGTGTTATTGCTCCTCTCCATTTTATCAGCAGTAAATACACTGTTTACTGAGGAAACTAATAAAGATATCTTTGAAATTACAATAATTCATGAAGTGACACAGTTTTTAAGAGACTAGTTCTGATCACAGGTACACAGATTTTAGGGTAGTGCAGCTGTGATGAGTTTGAGAGTGTTACACCAGCGGCAGAGGGGAATCGGGCCTGCGGCATGGACTAGTCCGCAGTTTCAATTGCTCACTAAGATGTTTTTGTTACAAGCAAGGTCTTTTTGATACAAAAGCCACAGCTGCTCCTGGATGAAAAACGAAGATACATTCTTTCATCAGAAACTAAAAGGCTAAACAGAGAAGAGAGCATCAGTATGAAAATAAGCAGTACTCTATCTGAAATCAAATACATATATAATGTGAGAAAATGTAACATTTACCTAAAAGATAGGGGAGTTAACTCTTCTGTTTAAGAATGCTATCTAGAGTTGTCCATGTAATTCTGAAAGATGCACAATATTCTGTCCATTACACAATATTACATGATATCATTTGGCTTTTTTGCTTTTTGCTGCGTATTTTAGAGAGAGAGAGAGAGGTAGCTATATACATATTCATGTATACACACATACATGTATGTGTGTGCATACACACAGGAAGAGTGTATTTTTCAAAGCTGTTACATTCTCAAAGGATTGAATGGTAAATGTCAGTATTTTGAAAATCTAGGTATTTTTTTGTGTATCTTTAGTCACCAGATATTCTTGTTATCTCATATTTTCCATACAGCTGCTTCTTAAAGTATTAAAGTGGCAGGGTTATGTGCTATAGCAGTTCATCTGTAATGGGAAGTGATCAGCTCACCTCCATAATTGCTTTTCTAGAGCTTCAGGCGTAGATTTGCCATGAACCTTTAATCCCCTCTCATATACCTCCTACTACATCTTGTCTCCTTCTCTGTTCCTATGGCATAGGCACAATTAATTTTCCCAGTCATCGTGTGTCAATGTCTGCCTGGCTCCACAATCTTATGTGCTGGATGTAATACATCAGCAATATGCAAAATTTCTTCCAGGAGTCTAGGATAGATTTTTTTTTTTTTATTCAAAGCTAAGCTCCATGTTGTCCTCTTACCTAACACATGCCCTGATATTGGACAAGTCCCCTTTCATGAAACTACCTTTAGTCCAACCACTGTTTGCATCTGACCCTGCCTTTGTTGACTATAAATCTGTCTTTCTTAGTGCACCCTGATATTCTGTTCTTTGCAACAGCCAAGAATATATCCCCAGGGACAAATGTAAGAATAAAGTATTTAGTGATACTTTGCTAATCTTCAGCTGTTAGCAGTTTAAAGACACTTCCTTCGTGGTTTTGTAGATAATGTGCAGTCCTTAATCTGTGTGCATCTTTGTATTTAATATTGGGGTTTTTTCATTATTTGTTGAATAATTTTTTGAACTATTTATGATTTAGCATCTGTAGGCTATGTCAGTGGTACAGAGCTAAACAGAGCCAGGAAATATTCCAAAAACTGTAACTAGATCATCTATTAAGATGTTATAACAGTTCTTCGCACAGTTTTGGCCTGTACCAGTTAGAACACATTCAAATAATTTCCAGGCACAATCTGGGAGTTAGACACAAGCTAGGACCATTGTGGAATAATTATGGGAGATGACTTAGAAATTAAAATCATATTAAAGGTGCGGCATTGTTTGCACATTAGAGAAAGGTATAAGAGTGCAGAAGCCCCCCTAACAGAGTGCAGCTGGTATGCAAGGAATTCCTTCCACAGCGGTTCCCTAGACAAGGTTGCCTGCGAAACAGCACAGGGAGTGGAGGGGGGTGGAGATTCCCCGGCCGGGCCCTGTGATTATACTGCAGAGATGGGAACTTGATAGTGCCACAGAACTGATAAGCTGCCTGCTTGCTACGTTGGACCGACATCCTGTCACTTTTTGACAAAATGCCATCCTTTGTGTGAACTTTGCTCATTATAATGTCATTATAATAGCAAAATACACCTCCATCCCAAAGGCTACCCACCTCCAAAGTGCAACCACTCCTCACTGAGCTTGCACTCTGGATTTTCTTTATCTATACCTTTAAAGTGAAACAATTTTATACCAATCATAATAAAGGTATGCATGACTCAAGCTCCACCCTGAATATAAAAAATAACGTAAAAATGGCTCAAGGAAAAGGGGCTGTCAGGGAAGACACCATCATGATCAAGTCAGGGAAGATTTCACCGCAGATCGCCTCTGACCCCTGTGATCAGTCAACAGGCTGAGCCTCTCTTTCCCCACGCAGGGACACCTTTGGGTAAGATATGGACTATATCAAACAGTAACTAAAGGAAACTTAGAAATCTCTATAGAGATTTACTTTCTGATTTTGTGCGTTATATTATTCATAATCTCCATATTTGCATGTGCTTTGCAGTCAGTATATTTATCACCGGTAATCCACAAGAACCTGTACTTCTGTTGTTTTAATAAACTGCACTATTCATTAAGGTCATTGTAAAAGTTTCTCATTGGGTGCCTCCAAACTTTCGAAGTCTGTCTATGTGAGTCCGTAGAGCACGGTTCAGCTGAAAGTGCAGTGTGCTATTGGTGCATCTGTAATTGTGGTAGTTCAATAAATTGAGTGTGACTGGACTAAAAGCATTGAATTGGATATCATTCAGAATCTGAACCTAGTTGCCCCCAGCCCCTCTGATATCTGAGGACTAGCTGGAACACAAAGAGGTTTAGTTTCTGCCAAATTCTTTTACCCTTTCATGCGACATCCATTCCCAATAGATAGTTTGGATGTAGTTACTCTGTCTTGGAGGCTGCAAGAGTTTAGCACAAATACTATCTATTCCTTGCCATTCAGCCTTAGTGCCAGAAAATGATGTTCTAAGTATATCTTTATCTAGCGTATCTAGTTTGAGTATCCTAATGTAGTAAGACATTCTACCGTTTCCTCTTGACTTATACTAAAAGCAACTTTTTCAGACTACTTCAAATCTACTACCACTTTTTTTTCATTTCACATTTCCTAATTTTTATGTATTTACCTTTTTCATGTAATTGCTAAGGCACATAACTGGAAATATGAAATAGCTGCAATATTAAGAAATAATCTAATGGCCGATCTGAGACTAATGTAGCAGAAAACTAAAGTCAGATGAGGTATCTTTACTTAAACAAGATGATATAATAAATTATTATTGTTAGCAAAAGTGTACTGAGAAAGTGTTCAGATTTGTAGTGTATAAGTATATGTAAAACATATCAAGATAAACAATGAAAACTATTAAAGGACATTGTAATTGCCTGCAAAGCAGAGTGTGCCTTGAAACACATGATAGCACATTGCTAGATTTGGTAATTCCGTTAGAAAATATTTGGGAGTTTTTATGCAAAATACGCTTTCTGAAAATAAACCTTCAGATATATTAATTTGAAGGACAGCAAGGCTTTCTTATCCTATTAATCACATTTGAAATCCCTCATATGACTGGAAAAAATGTAAGATCCATACCATATTCCAGAATAATTATAAGAGAACTCTGTGAGTAACTCACCATCAAAGAATTATAGTGTTTTTCATCACGGAATCAGCACACGTCAGGGGACAGAGGTAGCCTAGTAACTTTGTCCTGATCGACTCTGAGTATCACACATTCTCAAACAGCTGAAAGTTTGATTCACTCAGAATGTTTGAGCTCTTCGTTGATAGTTATGAGATGTACCCCCAGCATAGGAATTTTGCTTGAACTGCTGAGGAGTTACCAGTTGCCCACCATGCTCAAAATTCACACCTCTACACGATAGAAAAATACTATACAAAGCCTGTCCATACTTTGGATGAGAATATTAACAAACTCACACTCTTATCACAGGGCTATACTCATCACAGGGCTTTTCTTCTGCTGATCTGCTCTGTATGGAAAGAAAGGATGGTATTTTTTATTGTACATGAATCATAGAATGAATTAAGGATGAACGTTTCTAAGAGTAATCATCTTTACTGCATTTCTCATCACCTCTCAGTTCCAGTAGAGTGAGGTCAAAGTTTAAACTAGCCTGTTCTAAGCCCAGCAAGGGTCAATAGCTAATTAGCTTCCTAACAGCTTTGGAGCCCGGATCTGATAGAATAAGTCCAGAGGAGGGCCACGAAAATTATCAGCAGGTTGGAACACCTCTCCTGCAAAGACAGGCTGAGGGAGCTGAGGTTGTTCAGTCTAGAGAAGAGAACGCCTAGAGAAGACCTAATAGTGACCTTCCAGTACCTGAAGGGAGCCTACAGGAAAGCTGGAGAGGGACTGCTTACAAAGGCTGTAGTGATAGGACGAGGGGCAATGGTTTTAAATTAGAGAAGGGTAGATTTAGATTGGATGTTAGGAATAAGTTCTTTGCCATGAGAGTAGTGAAACACTAACAGGTTGCCCAGGGAGGTAATTGAGGCCCCATCCCTGGACATATTCAAGGTGAGGCTCAACAAGGCTCTGAGCAACCTGATCTAGTTGAGGATGTCCCTGCTCACTGCAGGAGGATGGGACTGGATGACCTTCGGAGGTCGCTTCTAACCTAAACCATTCTATGATTCTATGATTATACATTAAAAAGAATCACTTCACTTCTCTGTTGAGCCCAATAGCATGTATGTGGCTGATTGATACATAGCTAGATTTAAAAGATAATATCAAAAAAAAAGCATCCAGCATTTATGGGTGGGGACCGGGGAGAGGCAGCGAAGGGGAGGGAGATACAGAGAGAAAGGATCCACTGATTCTCTGAGGAATTCATTTGAGGAGCTTATCACCTTTATCGTTCAATTTTTTTTTTATTTTTTAATATTATTTCTATTTTGAATATGGCCATCTCTAAACTGGCTTTATGTTTTAGTCATGCCTTTGTATGACTCCTCCATTTGAGCATGCTGACTTTGCCTCTTTACTGACTGTATTGTGTTTGTGTAGCAAGGTTTTGGTAGCAGAGTGGATGGGAAGGGTAGGAGCTTACAGGGGTATCTTCTGTGAGAAGATGTCAGAAGTTGCCCCTATTTCTGATAGAGCCCGTGACAGTTGAAAGCCAGACACACTGACTGATTGAGTCCATGAGCAACAGTATTAGCACCTCCATGATAACACATTTGAGAAAGGTAAAAAATAACCAGCACAACTGCAATTGCAGCTGGAGAGAGGAGTGGAGAATATGGGAAAGAAACAACTTTGCAGACACAAAGGTCAGTGAAGAAGGAGCACCTCTTCCAGGTGCTAGAGAGAGGAGCCCACACTGGAGCAGGTTTCATGTCAGTACTTGTGACCCCATGGGAGACCCACGCTGGAATAATCTGTTCCTGAAGGACCACACCCTGTGGAAACAACCAATGATGAAGCGGTTCATGAAGAAATAACTTGCGGGAAGGATCCATGTTAGAGAAGTTCATGGAGACCTATGTCCTGTGGGAGGGATCCCATGTGGAGCAGAAGAGTGTGAGAAGTCCTCCCCCTGACGAGAAAGGAGTGACAGAGACAACATGTAATGAAACAACCACAACCCCCGTTCCATGTCCCCGTGCTCCTCCGGACAGGAGTAAAGTTAAGCCTAGGAAGAAGAGGATAGGGGGCAACGTATCTTTAAGATTTGGTTTTATTTCTCATTATCGTACTCTGATTTGGTTGGTAATAAACTAAACTAATTTCCTGAAGACAAGTCTGTTTTGCCTATGATGGCAATTGCTCAGTGATCTCTACATGTCCTTATGTGGATCCACAGGCATTCAGTTCTATTTTCTACTCCTGTCCATCTGAGGAGAGGGAGTGATAGAGAGGCTTTGGCATCTAGCCAGGGTCAACCCACCATACTGACTCTGGTAAACTGGAATATGAAAGAAAGATTCTGACCCTGTGATTTCAACAGGATTGAGTGAAAGTAGGAACTGAGATGTTCAAAATTAAAAATAAAAAAAAAGGAGTTCACCCATTCAAGCACAAATATCTTCAATAATTAGCAATAACAGCAAGGGGAATACAATTACAGGCAGACCAAATTGCTTTTTATTTAAATGTTCTCTTTTTAAAATGTATCCCAGTGTGAAAGTCCCTCTTTAAATTAGTGAGAGCATGCATAATCTCAATGTCTCCGCTGGGGGTTGTAGGAATATATGTTCTCTCACTTGCTTAGTTGCACATTTAGGGGATTAGAACAAAATTATACAGCCCTGGGTACTTTATAATGACAGATATCAATAGTAATTTAGCTAATTGAGTATATTCCAGTTTTATTTTAATTTACTAGTGTTTTTACTTTATTCTTTGTTGTTTAGTTCTGCCTGAGTATTCTATTACAACTATAAGCCTTGACCCTGCAAACTCTTGCTCATAGAAATAGACTTTTCTTGCCGTATGAGGAAGGAGTTTTACAAGTAGATCTGTAACCATTAGAGAACACTTAAGAAAGTAGGGCAAAGAAATGCCTATCTCAGTTTCTAAAACTTTTTTAATCTACCAAGAAAATAAATCCAAGAAATGTTTCTGTAAAAAAAGAAAGTTTTTTAAAACGTAGGCAGTTTCATTCCTGTTCATCTCATTCAACTTTGTGCTGTTTTCCTGTATCACAGAAAATTAAACAACCTAAGTAAGAATATCATTGAACTTCCAAATCTGTCAGCTATTGGAGAAATGTACTGCTTATTGAAATGTACCGGTTTTCCCAGGCTCTGATAGAAACAAAGAAATCACTCTGCTTGGAGAAACCTTTTCATGGCTGACTGAATATTCTGAACATGCTACAAACTCATCTGAAGGTAATGATGAACTCTAATTAAAGATACCCCATTTTTGTAGAACAAGATGAAGGTGGAAAAAATTAATCATAATCTTTATAGAGTACTTTCTGGAAGAATTAGCCCCTGTAATTCTCATAGACTATGACAAAGAGTTTGTCGTTTGTTACGGCTACCATTTACTACAATGTACAAGTACATCAAGGCCTTTTTGGCTTCTCAATCTTTCCTAACAGCAAGTATGCTGTGGGTGCAAAAGGAGCTGGGAGAGGACACAGCTGAGATAGCTAACCCCAACCGACCAAAAGGATAGTCCATAACATATCATGTCATGTTCAACAATAAAAGGCGCAGGGACAAAGAAGAAAGGAGAGGATGTTCAGAGTGACAGTGTTTATCTTCCCAAGTAATCATTACATGCAATAAAGCCCTGGTTTCCTGGAGATGGATAAACATCTACCTGTTGATGGGAAGTGTTGAATTAATTCCTTATTTTGCTTTGCTTGCATATACAGCTTTGCTTTACCTATTGAGCTGTCTTTATCTCAACCCAGAAGTCTTCATGCTTTTGCCCTTCTGATTCTCTCCACCATCCCAGAGCTGGACACCAGGGTTAAAACACGATACAATTCCATACATTGTCAATTTTATACAATAGATGGGCACCCAGAAGAAAGAGAGCAAGCAGAGCTGTTGAGTAACATCAAGAAAATTCATGATCTTGTAGGAAAATGAAGATCTCTTTTGCCATAGGCTAGAAAGCAACCATTTCTCCATTCTTCCTGTAATCTCTGCTATTTTTGTTTGTGATATTTAACAATTTCTTTATCAGAGGAGAAGATATATCTTCTTGTGATTAAACTGCTTCCCAAAAGTAATTCAAAACTGGAATTGTAAATATGCTTTTTTTAGTGCTTCAGTTTGCTTGCTTTACTCGCCTTCTTGACAAGTCCGTCAAGGCCTGACCTGCTCATCACAGAAATCACAGTTCCCTGAGCCTACTTAAAGTCATATCAGCTGCATCATCCTTTCAAGGCCCTTCCACCAGCCTGGAACAGCTGCAGTGGAAGACACTGAACAGATCCTGGATGTGATCCCCAGTGGTCATGTTAGTCTATAAAATGCAAGACTCTGTGGTAGGCCAAAAAAAAGGACAAAAACATGATTTTTAATCCTGTTACTCTCTAACACTGCAATATTGTTTCACTGGAGTTTTATGTTCCAAAGTCAAATATGTTGCACTCTTACTTCTACTAAAAGCCAGACCAGGACTGAGATTTTATAAGTGTGCTTACAGTTTAAGTTAGACAGCTGAAGGCCAAACATATCATTGCAAACAGTAAAATTGAAGTAACTTTATAGATATGATGTACTGTCTGTACAAAACAACGACTGTAAAATACATTTATTCTATATATTTCTAGTACACTGATAAAAATACCACATAGCAAGAACACAAGAAATGGAAATTTTCACAATGAGCACAGAGAGTTGGAAATATCAGAAACAGTTAATTCTGCCCTGGCAGATCCAAGACACAGAATGGGACTTTATCAAAGTTTTATAAAAATCTTTTGAATATAGCTTTTCCTGGATCATGTTGAACGTTGGAGGATCAGTAATTCATAACTGACGTTGAACAGTCAACATGTCAACAATATAAATAGCCTGACACCACACTAAATTTCACCCATGTAGCACTGTAGACATTAAGGGTGGAGGGGGGATGTGGGGGGGTG
>VWZK01020997.1:0-13216 GCA_013396935.1 Baryphthengus martii | reverse complement strand
TTCTGTGATTCTGTGATTCTGTGATTTATCTTATTAAATCATTTCTTTAAGATAGAAGTTTAATCTTCACAGGCATCTTCCTGTTCAAGCAGGATGGCAAATTAAAATGAATGCTCTTTGGAGAATAGATCAAGAATACGTTAGGAAATCCCAGGTGAACTTCTGATCATGCATGAGATACTGCATGACTGACAGGATTTTCTTTCTTCATGTATGATGCATGTAAAAGATCATGTTGGGTGACTTAAAACAGTAGATAAAATTCATTCCAAAGTTAGGAAATACATTTCTGTACGAATTTCTGTATTTATGGCTTAGCCGTGCTTAGTGAGAGCATGGAGTTTATATTCTCATTAAAAATCTATCATAATAAAAATGTACAACTAGGAAAATACATCTCATTAAAGTTGTGGACTAGCCAACATCTGACAGTTACCATTTAAACCTTAAATAGAGCCTGCACTGCCACTTTCCATGTATATCATACAGGATAGAAAGCAAGCATGATTCCTGTATTCTAACACAATTGATCTTGTAATCTAGCATGAAAGACCACACATATTAACAGCAGCATGGGACCTTTTCTGCCCACATTCAGTGTGCTGTGCACTTGTACTCTAAGACAGTCAAAAGTGCTTGCAAGGAAGCTGCCCTTACATAAATTTTCTTAAAGATAGCTGTGGAAAAGGAAGGTATTCTACAGTGATCAGTTTACATTCATTTCACCTTCATTTGAATGCCACAGGAATCCAGTATTGCTAGTTAGATTGACTAGTCTCCTAGGAACTTTCTCTTCTGTAATGTCACAAAGACTCAGACCGAATAAGAGAATTTTGAGAGAAAAGACTCAGCTAAGTATCTATATCCTGATACAACTGATCACTCTACTACAATACTTTAGTCTTGCCTATTCACTTACTCAGATTCTTCAATATTTTAACTACTATCTTCTTTCCCACTCAGATCCCTAAAGCTTTTGTTTCCAGTCCTTGACGTAGAAAGCAGGTAATAATTGTCATAGCTTCCCTAAACTTCTGTAAAAACATTCAGGTTTTGCACATCAGGAAACCCCTGAATCAGAAAGGAAGAAACCAGTGTTTTAAATTTTTCAAGAAATAACTTCCACATGGGCTGTGTTGAACTTTGTCTGCCATTTCTTTCAGGTGCCCAATGATGTTAATGATGAAATTGAAATATTTCCGCTTCCATAACTGAGTTTACCTGGCCATAGGACTTGTCAGAGGATGAGCTAAGATTGTAGGAGAGAAAGGGGGAAAGAAAAAGCATGGGCACGGGTTTTTGAGGAACTCCAGATCTGGATGTCATGCCATTGGACAGGTAGAAGGTAGAGAAACTAATGAGACATGGCAGTAGCACACTGAGTATCAGACAGAAACGAGAACACAGCAATAACAGTATGGGTGGCCAGGGGAGTGGCACAGATACGGATAAAGAGCAAGACTTGGAAGAGGGACTTAATTGATAAGGGCAAGGCAGGCAGGTCCAGGTCAGGAGATGCTAGAGAAAAGTGTAGCTAAACCATACTATCATGTTTTTGTCAGTGCACAATGTCTTTGCACACAGATTTGAGAGCTGTCTGAACAGAATAGGGTGTGACCACTCCAACACCAAATCCCAGAACTTTTCCAGATGTCTTGGACTCACAAAAAAGGCCCTTATTCCCAGCTTGTCCCATACGTCTTTTTAAACTTAACTGAGCACCACTATTTAAACTTAACTGAGTGAATATCCTAATTGGTTCCTATGACTGATTCCCCAGACTGCCTACTGGCATAACAGATACAAAGACCAACTTACATATGGGCTAATATTCCTGGATCCGGTCATCCTGACATTGTGTACTCTGAGTCCAACCTTGTTGGTTTCCCTTGTTGATAACAAGATGCCTTATCAGGGATCACACCTAACGGTCTGTACCCCAGGCTGTATACCTCTTTCCCTTTATATGGACATCAGAACTGTATTTCATTCTCAAAAGAAATATAATCCTTTCATGAGAAGTCAACAAAGGTCTTGCTGCTGACATATCCTGCTGTCTGAATACCAGTGCCACGCATCAGAAACACTCCCTGAAACCTGGTGCCAAATTAGAGAGGTAGGGAAAGATTTGTCCTAAAGTATAACATTGCAGTCCTGTAGACTGTGCAAAAATGCCCAGAACAGAGCCAGAATGTGTGACCATATATCTAGGGAGATGTTAATTTGCTATTAATGAAAAAAATTTCAAAAGACCATGAAATATGCATCAGATTACCTTAAATTAGGGGCTGCCTACTTATGAACAAAACTAAGAAATCATAAGAAATATTTTTATTATAGAAATTCTGTTTGAAAGAGATGTGCTCAAAGTTTTGCCCACAAGACATCTAACATCAATGAATGAAACAATATCTATTGTTTAATCAAACTAAACATCCCAAATAAAACCAGGTGCACTGCCAAAAGGCTGTATGCACCTACAACACATCTGCACCAGCTTCTCCATATGAAAACAGAAACCTGTGGGCAGCATTACATAATTAATTCTATAGTTACTTCTCAAACTTCAGTAGTAATCTACAAAGACCTATGAACAGTAGCTGACCTTCTTAGGTGTTAACATGTACAAGAAGTTTCTGCATTTTATACAACCTTTCCTCCAAAGCTAAGAAATCTAGAAAATCCTTATGCATATGATCAGTTTGAGGAGAGGGACAAAGAATCAACCGTTTCTAGAGAATCATTGTCTCAAGAATAATGATATCCTGTCAATCAGCAGGGTATACCATTTACTTTTAACACTGTAATTTTGGGTTTTAATCATATGGCAAAGAGGATAAAAATACGCAGGTAGAATTAGAATCACCAAATTGCAAAATGGATGACACTGGAAGGAACCTGTGGAGACTGCCTAGTCCAACATCCAGCTCAAACTAGGCTCAACTAGAGTACGTAACCCAGGATTATGTCCAGTTCAGCTTTGAATACCTCCAAGAGTGAAGCTTCCACCACATGTCTGGGTAACCTGTTCCAGCATTTGACCATTCTCACTATAGAAGGTATTTTTCTTACATTTAAACAGCTTTTTCTGTCCCAATGCCTCTTGTCCTGTCAGTGGACACCACTGAGAACAGTCTACATCCCTCTTCTTCATTCCTTTCCACTGATAAGATCCCCCTTTTTTTCTCCAAACTGAGGAGTCCCAGCTCTCATAGACCTTCCTTTCCATCTGATAGATGCTCTGAGACCTTAATCATCTTTCTAGCACTTCACTGGACTTGGTCTAGTAAGTCCATGATGTCTCTCTTGTACTAGGGAGCCCAGAACTGGACACAGTACCTCAGGTGTGGTCTCAACAGTACTGAGCAGAGAGGAACAATTGCCACTCTCAACCTGCCAGCAGTTCACTTCGCAATACAGCCCTGGATGCTGTTGGCCTTTTCCACAAACGTTGATTGATGATCAACTTCTTGTCCACCAGGACTCTCAGTCACAACATTCTAGTAGGCCCAATTCTCCAGCCTGTTGAGGTCCCTCAGAAGTATAGCAGAATATAGTAGAATTCCTAGAGATTTCTTCTCCTGAAAGATATGAATAATACGTCTCAAGCACCCTGAAGAAACTTGAAAAAGTAAACAACACTGCAAACACTGTCTGGTTGCTCAGTAATGAACAGTATTTCCCCATTTCCAAAAACAACAACAAAAAAATAATAAAGGCTTTCTTGTGTCTGAATGGGCAAAATAACTAATCACTGTGTATCTCTGTTAGACTATTCCCCACTTTTATTTTGCAGTCTGATAGAAGAGTCAAACTTCTAGAAAGGTTTATCTCTTGCCCCAGTCATGCTGTTACCATCATCACTACCTGTCTTTACTGTTGCACTTATCACCCTTCTCCTTTGCCCACCTTTTCCAGCAAACCCAGAAGCATTTCATCTCTTGCTGAGGAACTTGGGGATCCTGACTAAATCTTAACACATCAGGGAAAACAAATTAGCGTCTCCTTCCCATTTTCTCAATTTACTTTTTCAAAACTTGATCCTGTCACAGGCTGCACCGCGGTTGCATGTTCACCCAGGTACATTGAACTGAGATCTCTCACCACAGGTCTTCAGTTCTGAATAAAAACTCGATCTTCAAAACATATTGGAATGCTAACAATGCCTCAAATCCTTGCATAACTTGATTGTAAATGAGGATTATCCTACCCTGGCAGCTACCTTTACTTGCCATCAGATGCTGGCAGAACACTTTTTCCCTGGGGAGGTTTCTCTCCATCTGCAGTTTTAAATAGCTTTGGATTCCTCTTGTGATCCATTTACCAACAAAGGTCAAAAGCAAATCTTTTGTTTAAGGTTTCAAAGCAGTTTCCTAGTAGGCAAAAGAAGTTATCAAGGCTTACTCTTCCAAACAGAGGGACCTTGTCACTGGGCAGAAGATATGTGTGCTCACACATCCTTACTGTCTCTCACAATGTAGTGTCTTCCTCTTTCTGTCCAACCAGTGGTACAACTTCTTCAGGAAGAATGATTACAGGCCTATTCCAACATCTTCTCAGTCTTACTTATGACCTAACAACGAGGATATTCTACTAGGAAATTGAGGTACACATATATCTAAACCCAGCTGTATTCCTTAGCCTGGGCACTCTTGTGCCAGGTTCCTACATAATACACGGATTGATCTTTTCCCCTCCTCACGTAGCATCCTCCTAAAGGACAAACACTAGCTTTGTGAGTGCTGTGTGGGATTCTGGGCTGGGGCTACATGCTAAATGTGATTTTTTTTCTATTGTGGAGCTAAAGACAGACAATCTTAGCAGATGGTTCAGTTGAGTCAAGATAGGACAAGTAATAAAATTACTGTGAAACTGCTCTTCCTTATACCTTTTACCTCCTTACTACTTCCTCATATGAGAGGCATTATGAATTTCAGGGTGAGCTGTTTCTTCTCCTTCCAGATAAACATCAAGGCAAATTTACAGCTTTGGCATCAGCCATATCATTTACATGTATATGTTACAATATCAACTGTGTTGTGGCTGTGATCACTGATTCTGTATTTATACCATTCTAGCTGACAGATAATAAAATCGAACAGATTGCAAAGATATTGTGCCCTTAACAGTCTGGCTTCCGCAATAAAATGATACATTAGATAAGCGACATACAACGTTTTTCACTGATGTCTCAGCACCATTTTGTATTTTCAGTATTCTCGCTAGCTAAGCAGCCTTTGCAGTATGTCATTATTTACACTCAAGCAATATCTTGAGGAGTAGCATCCAAGACCATAGGAGGTTCCATGTAAACACAAAGAAACACTTTTTCACAGTAAGGGTGACAGAGCACTGGGACAGGCTGCCCAGGGAGGTTGTGGAGTCTCCTTCTCTGGAGACATTCAAAACTCGCCTGGACATGTTCCTATGTGACCTAGTCTAGGTTCCTGCTCTGGCAGGGGGGTTGGACTCGATGATCTTTCGAGGTCCCTTCCAGCCCCTAATACTCTGTGATTCTGTGATTCTGTGATCTATCCATTTCTGACAAGGGTGAAGGACAACAATGGAGGAATGTAAAGAGATACCACACACTGTCTCCAGATGGGGAAGGAAAATGCTCATTATCGTCTTTAAAAATCCAGAGGGATTTAGATGGGTGAGCTTCTATTGACTCCTTGATAATTCCTCTTAATCATAAATCCATAAGAGGAATTAGAAAGGAGATAATGACTGAGGTTGATATGCATTTGCTGAAACTTCTTTCTTGTCTATCAGGACCATGCCTATAGGCTTTTAAGCATTCCAGCGCCACTCCTTAAGTGGAAAACCACCAATGAGTACTTAAAAGTAGCTAAAGTGATCACAGATGATCTGGAAAAACTCTGTCTTCTCACAGTGCTAACTCACTGCCACAGCAAATTCTGGATAATAAAGACATAAAAATGGGTTCAAAAGTAATTAGGTATATTTTCGGAAGAAATGTTCCTCTAGCAGTATTAAAAATAATAGTGTAGATATAATCAAGCCTTGTAAAGTTTCTACAAAAAACATTTGTGGGAGGATATACTTAGGAATACTACTTTCTAAGCACCCATTCCTGGTCTCTATTCTATATAGCAGCTTAGATAAGTTAGATGTCTTGGGATTCAGTGTGAACCAAAAGCTGCCTGCTCTGAGCACAAACAGAGCATTTTAAAGGCTGTGATTGTCAGGTAGAGAGACAGAAGATAGGGAAGATAGAACAAAGACATAGATCAGTTGTGCATTAGATAGAGGTGTCTTGCAGACATACATAGTTCATGCTTGGCATCTTTACAAAGAAAAAATGCTACAAAAAACAAGAAACAGCCTACTGAAAGTAATAAAATTTAACTAGAATTAACATTAGGTTTAAGGTAAATAGTCCCATATGTCTAGTTTTGATAAAGTTTTGTCCATTGTGTTGTCATTTGACAAGATCATGTCTTGGAATACATATATTGTTTATATCTTGAAAAAATTACAAATTGCCATGTCCCTCCTTCCATCAGGAAAGCCTAGATGGAAGAAGTTTCTCATTGTTCTCATGTTAAAACTTCCTGACTAAAAATAGAATATCATGACACCTATTAACTTTGTGAACTCTCAAATCATTTCCTAACATAAAAAGAAAGGACACTTGAGAAAATACAAAAACCTTCAGACTATTATAGCATAAATTATTGTTGATATCAAAATCTGAGCAGGGCTTGCATAGCACCAAGACTGTTTTTCCAACATCCCCCTCTGCAGTGGGATGGAATGGACAAGACCTGGGGAGGGGACACAACCAGAACAGCAGACTCAAATTGACCAAAAGGATACTCCATACCATATGACATCAGCTCAACAATAAAAGCTAGAAAAAGGAGGAGGAGAGAGGGCATCAGCATGTCCTTTAGAGCAACTGCTACACATACCGGAGCCCTGCTTCTCTGTATGGGCTGGACATCACCTGCTGATGGGAAGTAGTGAATAACTCTTTGTTTTCCTTTCCTTCCGTGCACAGCCTTGCTTTGCTTTTCATTAAACTGCCTTTATCTTAACCTATGAGTTTCATCTTATTTTCTCCCCCTGGTCCAGCAGAGAGAAGGAAAAGGGAGGAAAAGATAGCGGCTTGGTGGGTACCTTGCTCCCAGTCAAGGTCAAACCACTACAATGTCATCCCAGAGAAGAGCAAACTAATGAACCTTAATTCTGATTAAGTCTCATTATTTGCCTATACTTACATAAGTTCAGCAAGACCATTACATCTTGGCCTGTGCACTACTCATTAAAACACCCATTCTGGTGATTCAGATGTACTTTATCATTTTTACTGTTGCTTTGAAGATACATCAATGATGAAGTGGTGTTAAACTGAACCATTGCAACTTCTTACACTGTGATCTAGCTTCTTTTGTTCTCTGATTTTCTGAATTATTTCTCTGTGGCTACTGCTAAGGATAAGCTGTATGAGTGTTGTTGAGTAGAAAAAGAGAATGGAATAGAACAGATGTCCTTAGAGACAGCACCCTTTCAAAACTAAAAGCACTATAACTGAAGAAAAAAATTTAAGTCACAAGACTCTTTCTTCAGAGTTAAACTAGAATCCTTAAGCAAAACATTTACACTGTCAAATATGTCTAAAGATACAAAAAGTTTGGGTTTAGACAGAGATGACATCTATAAAAAAAACCCAGGTTTTTGACAGATTACATCTAGACTTTAAGGTAGAACTTTTATAATAAGGTTCATTTTTTATCGGTGTATTGGATCTGGCTGAAATGGAGTTAATTTTCCCAATAGCAGACCTCGTAGTGCTGTGCTATGTAGTGGCAGCTAGAAAGGTAACTGGTAACACACCAGTGTTTTGGATACTGCTGAGTAGCACTCGCACAGCACCAAGGCTGTCTCTCCAACATTCCTGACTCACCAGTAGGCTAAGGTTGGGCAAGATCTTGGGAGGGGACATAGCCAAGACAGTTGATGCAAACTGGCCAAAGGGATATTCCACACCATATGATGCCTGCTCAACAATAAAAGCTAAGAGAAAGGAGGAAGGATGGAGAGGGACATTTGTTATTATGACATTTCTCTTACAGAGCAACTGCTCCACATACTGAAGCCCTGCTTCCTGGGAAGTGGCTGGACATTGCCTGATGATGATGAGTAGAGAATAAATCTTTTGTTTTCTTTTGCTTCTACACACAGCCTTTGCTTTTGCTTTATTAAACTGTCTTTATCTTGATCCACAAGCTTTTTCCATCTTATTTTCTCCCTTCTGCCCCCAACCTGCTGAGGAGGGAAATGATAGAGCATCTTGGTGGGTGCCCGTTTTCCAAACAAGGTTAATCCACCACAATCAGACAGCTTCTAGACTTCCATTCTATACTTTTGGACACTTACATCCTTGGCTTCCACACTTAAGTCCAACATTACACACAAATGCACGAATTCCAGTACCTCGTTCTAACATTCAATTTCCGAAACATACTCTGGAGGAAAACTCTGCAAAGTTAACACAATACAGAAATTTTAAAAGCTGGACTTTGTCTTTTTAGATGCTGTTTTTCAAGATCGTTATAAATAGTTCTATGTATTTCTTAACTGGCTGTTGTCACCTTTGACAATTGAGGGTTTTCATTGATTACTCTGAATATCTCATTTAACAATAAAAAATAATTAAAAATTTGAGCAAAAAAATTTGAGCAAACACTATCTCCTAGTATATTCTAGGAGATATGACACATATCTCACTGTGCTATATAGAATAACCTAAAATTAACTTAATATTCAATAAATGCTCAAAGAATTATATAATGACATAAAATTGTGAAAACAGGTTCAAACATTTTTAGAAGTGGGCATTTTCAAATCAGTATAGTGAAACCTCTTCCAACAAGGTAAGAGGTCAAATATTGTTTTCCTCTATATTTGCAGTTTGCCATGGTCCAAAGCAGAGTAGGTCTACCTAGTCACCACATAATTTATACGTCTCTTTCCATTAATTGCAAGACAGTAACATTAATTGTAACAGTCCTAATGAAATTACATCAAATACTTCCTGTGTATCTGTGATACAGCTCTCTCCCTTCTCTACCTATGTTGAGTTTTCCAAAAGCAGTAGTGTCTTTAAACCCAATGTCAAAATACCATTTTATGAGAGGTTGAGTCAAGTCCATGCACTTCAAAACGTGTTTAACTTGCCTTGCTAAATAATGTTTTCTAAGTCAAGCAAGTACATGCTGTTATTAAGATAATTTGAGAAACTTCTTCCATGAGGACTATGCTTGGTCAAATTAGTTCTCATTTGATATAACAGAATAGATTATTTACCAAGACAGTACGGTTTAGCTGTATCTAGTAGATTGATGAACTTTTTATGATGAAAATTGCTTTCAAAAGAGTGATCTTTCAGAATTTTGTAGCTTCACCAGTTCACAAAGAATACAGTAGACACCTGTCCCCTGTGGTGTGCAACTAAAGTGCAACAGATAGAGAAGGAAAATGGGTATTAGAGAGTTCTCATTACTTCCCCTTGGTCCCTGAGTTATGAGTTAAAGGGCAGGATTCCCCTGTTACCTTCTTTGACGGCTCTGGTTTAATAAATCCATTTCATTCTGAGTGTAGTCAAATAAATCAGCAAAGACGATTTTTACTTTGCATGATCCAAAATAAAACCAATTACGTGAGAGGGGGGAAAGAAAAGAGTTTTGCAATAGACTAGTCATCTGGCAATGCAGTGTTACTACTATTTCTACCATGTGACCCAGAACAGCAAAGGTGATTCGAATATTTTGGGAGCAAAGATAACCAAATTGCAGACAGAGAAATCTTGAGGTGTTAAAGTATGGTTCTCACATCTGCATTTTGACTCTTTGCTCCCATTAAAAAGTATAAAGCCAAATAAAACAGTTTTTTTAAATAAAAGGCAGGTAAAACTCATTACTTCCCAAAGAAAATTTGATTACGTACTGTGAGGGATTTAGAGAAAACAGTCCGAATATATTCCTGCATTTTGAATTGTCAAGGGGCTTCTGCCATTCTTTTTCATGCTAAATAAAGAAAACCTCCTGTTAGCCTTATGAAGTTCTGCTCCCATAACACATTCAACAGATGTCTTCTATTAGGAAGAGAATGCCTGTAGGGTATAAGTCTTGTCTAATCAGACTCCTCTAAACAGGGACATATATGGGATGCAGATACTTTGCCAGGATTATCTCTTTTTTTTTTTTTTTGGTGATGGAAATTCAGTGAGAATTTACACAGGATAGGGGAAAATAAACCTGGGGGGGAAAATCATTCAGAGACATAAAACATTGAGGGAATTAAATATAGCAGTTACTAAGGTTCCCTTTGTGGTATTGACAAAGTAACTTGAAAAAATACATAAATCTGAAGACACACCTTTTGGTTGACTATTTACATTTAAATAAACAAAAGCTCATTTTTTTACAATCAGGTTTAGGTTGCATCCAATGAAGTTTCACGCTGCAACTATTAGACTCCTGAAACTTAAATTCAGATCTAGTCTCACAACAGTATTTGTGAGTGCTGGGTACCTCAGATTAGGACCCAAAACAATCCAGAAGAGGCCAGCTCAAAGCAGCTATTAGAAAAACCACGAGAAGAAAAATGTGTGTTTGAATATCTCTGTTGCCCAAATTGTCCCTGACATGCTTACTTCTGTGTCATCAGAGTGAAGAGATTTCATGTCTTATTCCAGAGAAATACTAAGAATACAATCCTTCCATCTTCTTCTGATTAGTGCATACATGTGCATGCACACATCCCTTGTGAAGTGTGGGAAGACTTCACTTTCTTCTTCAGTCTCAAGGGGCCTCACGTGCACACAAAGACATATAGACCTTAGAATCACTCAGGTAGTTCTCTAAGAGTTGCCACTTTGCAAGAAGAAAGGACGCTCTTCTTATCTCCTGTAGACACATACTCCTTTTTCTACATTGAAGGGTTTAAGAATAAATCATGATTTCAAAATCTTGAAAAAATAAAGATTTCATCAAAGAAATAAATGCATAACACTGTTACCAGGTGGCTAGGACAATTTTCTGGAAAAGAGGAGAGTTGTTTATCAAACTAGTAACAGGTTAGTTTAAAATGCGGAAAGTGAACAAGGAGCAGAATTAAAATGGATCTGTCCTCTCAGCAGAGATGCCTGGTCACTATGAAATCAGAGTCCATTCTCTGGGGTCTCTCTCTTTCTCTCTCTCTCTCTTTTAATCTTGAACTCTTTCTAGAATGTCAAGAAAACTTCTGAAGAGATGCTAAATGCCTGGTCAACACCACCCAAAGCAGCCTTAAAATAATATTCTCATGGCGATGTATTCTCCTGGGGCGCATGATCCCCCTTGGGGGGATACAACTCAGGTTGTCTGCTTTCTTGATGGCAGCTGTAACTACATGATGTATGCAGAGGGGAGAAAGGATTGGGCTGAACTTGGTTGAGCTTGGTGCAAAACTGTGCTCATGTTTGCAAAAGCTTCTGTTTATACAGGGCACCTTGTTCCAGCTCAGCACCGACCGCAGCCATATGGCGGAACAGAAGTAAAAGATTTATGCTCAGAGTTCTCCACAGTTCATTTAAATGCTTTAAGCATGTACAAAAAGGAGAAAGTGTAGGAAAAGGGAGGATGCATGCTAATTTAGCATTTAGGCCACTAAATACTGTCTTTCCTAAACGAAGAAATAAAATAACATGATAAAAATCCTATATGAAAAAGCAGGCATGGCACCACGCTACTGATTGCAAAATTGGGGAGCAACTGTGAATTCAAATAAAAAAAAAAAAAGTTGATAGGGCCAATGTGGGAGGTGAATTTGGCTATACAGAGGTAAGGCAGTTGGTAGAATTAATACTTTTATTTTACAAGTGAGGACTAACCATGATAGTTGTCATTGTTCTTAGCAGAGGCTTTTGCACATTTAGACTAATAATATTAATAACTCATTTGAATACAACTGAAAAAGCACAAATATGTATTGAAATAAGTGTGGTGTAAATATTAAAAAAATGCATTTCTAGACTTTTATTTTTAAAGAAGAACTCTCAAGTCTATGGGCTTTTCGAAGGCTGGATGAATTTTAGCAGGCTTTCATAGGAAAGGGGTATTTTTATTAAGCTTGAGGGCTATATGTTTTCCTAAATGCTCTCAAGACCAGAGACTGTTTGTAGGCAAGTGACAGTTAAAAAGACCCCAACTATAATTGAACTTAAACACGCTCAGAGGCAAAAAGACATAAAGAAACACTCACTGTGTCTTAGAGAGTCTAAGTTAAACATAAAATCTGCACTTGGATCTCCCTGAGATTAATCCTCCTGTTGTATAAAAAAATGGTTCTACTTAAAGATTCAGGGAGTTCTAATACACATGAATAATTTACTTTCAGGTGCCTCAGAAGAACTACAGAAAAAAATAACCTTTTTTGGGTTTCAAATTCATATAAACAAAAATTCAGAAATATCTACATTAAGATTTCCTGTGATGTTCCAGTTTTAAGTTCTTTATGTGTATCAAATTATCATTTGTGGTTTTCCTAAATTTATTCAGTTGTGAGTAAAGCATATAATGATATAACCAATTATTATTAAGTACAGAAGCAATGGAAATCTGTAGTAACATTGTTTTACTTGTATATTGACATGGAAATTGTGGGTAGAGTATCAGTCTTGGGATGACTTTCTTTTAAGCACCTGCTAGTATGCTTCATCCATTTCCAGGGCTAAGTTTACATATTAAACAGACAATTCTTTCAACTGTGTTCTGTTGTTTGGGATTATTTATAGGGAAGGGAAGTAAAGAAACACTGTAACAAGCAACTGTAAACCAAAAAAAAAAAAAAAAAAAAAAAAAAAAAAAAGAAAAAAAAAAAAAAAAAAAAGATGGAAAAAATTAAATGCTAAGTAAGTATTGTTATTCTTCATAAGGTCCACCGGTAACCTTGTAGTCAGTTCTACCCACCAGTAAGTCATCATTCTAAATGTAACACATATTGGTAACATAAATTAAAATCTCAAAATCTAAAGCTCTTGCTTCAAATTATTCAAATTATTCAAAAATCAATGTTTTTTGAACAGTCAGATAACAAATCCAAAATTTGTTTAATTACACAACATAGGGAAATGAAGGAAGTGTTTTAAAACTTAGTATTTTCTCATAACACATAATATAGAATCATAGAACGGTTTGTGTTGGAA